>WBNH01002609.1:149836-164470 GCA_013401255.1 Urocolius indicus | reverse complement strand
AGCTATACTCTCATAGAAGGCTAGATAGTTGGTCAAACAAGATTTCCCTTTGGCGAATCTGTGTTGAGTTCTCCTAATAACCATCTTTGTTTTCATGTGTTTTGAGATGGCGTCCATGATGAGCTGTTCCATCACCTTTCTAGGGACGGAGGTGAAGCTAACCATCTTGTATTTTTCTGGGTCCTTCTTCTTGCTTTTTTTGAAGATTGGAGTGACATTGGCCTTTCTCCAGTCCTCCATGATCATTCAATAATGATGGAGAGTGGCTCAGCAATAACATCAGCCAGCTCCCTCAGCACTCATGATAGCTATATGAGTCTTCTAGGGAAGATGGATTAGGGTAGCCTCAGCCAGTGAAGGCCGTATATTTAGTATCCCTAGTGCACCTATAGCTTGCACTAGAAACGACCTGTTGTCTGCAGCAAAGAATTAGTTCAGAATGAAGAGAAGGCTGCTAGAAATAAGGAATAGATCATGGGGGAGGGAATAAACCATCACGTAAAAGAGAAAATAAGGTTTATGAAGAGGTGTGTTATATACAGTCTGAGTTAC
Source organism: Urocolius indicus (assembly GCA_013401255.1). Taxonomy (NCBI): domain Eukaryota; kingdom Metazoa; phylum Chordata; class Aves; order Coliiformes; family Coliidae; genus Urocolius; species Urocolius indicus. The sequence continues at coordinate 163,918 of WBNH01002609.1, read as the reverse complement.
TTGGATATGTTTATGGTGAGCAGCTGACACTTAGATCTGTGTCTTTCCTGACAGAAGATTCCACAGAGGAAGTCCAGGTTCTGCTGCTCTAGTAAAAAAAAGCATAATCAACTCCAGGATCCTAGAAAGCACTGAGCTAAGTCCTGACCTGAAACAGTGACTCACAAGAGAGGAAGGTGCCAATGCTCAGGCAGCATTTTGAGCATGTCAGCAGGTAAAGGAATTTCTTGGCAATGCACACCAGTTTGTACAAATACTTAGCCTTTTAAAATTTGATGAATGTACTGTAACACCTAATATATGCTATGCCTCCAAAATTGCTAGGATCTGCATTTTTCCCACAAATAGCAGCAGTTGCCCTGAAAGTGGGAAAACCCCTCTGCTTTATGAAAGCTTTTTTGACACATAGCAACCTGGGGACAACTCTCTGCTTAGGGAAGGATGATCCTGAGGAGGCTACTATAGCTAATATCATTGCCTGAGGAAGTATGTAAAGTATGTGTCCTAAAATAAACACCTCCTGCTTACATGCAATCTTTGCTGCTGCTCTAGTTCTTTCACAGGAACACAGACTTCCAGACTTAATCCCCTAAGACTTCCATAATATTTTTTTCTTTCCTGTTTTTCACAACTTTTCAGAAGCATCTTTGGTCTTATAATGTCTTTTATAGCACAAGCCGAGTGGTTTCTTTTAATTGCTAACTGGTCACAAATGAACTGGACCTATTGTCTGGGCCTCACTAGTCCTGGGCTTCCCTCTATTAGAAGAAGCAGTCTGGCTTGTTACAAGGTTATTTCCATCTTTAGCATGATTTTGGTTGATTTCCAGTATATGCTGTAAATAAAATGTCATGCATATGTGCTTATTTCTCTTATGAATCATGGAAGAACACATGTATGCACTGAATATGCTATTGGCAGGTTTTATGCAATGTGCTCAATTTTCATTATTAGAGCAAGATATATATCTTATCACAGAGTCACAGAATGGCAGGGATTGGAAGGCACGTCTAGATATCATCTAGCCCAACCCTCTGCAAAAATAGGTTTACCTCAAACAGGTCACACAAGAATGTGTCCAGGTGAAGTTTGAAAACCTCCAGAGAAGGAGACTCCACACCTTCCCTGGGCAGTCTGTGACAGGGCTCCCTTATCCTCACAGAAAAAGAGTTTCTGCTTGTGTTCAAATGGAACTTCCTGTGTTCCAGCTTGTGTAAGTTGTGTAAACTGTAAAGAAAAAGAATCAAACTTAGCTTTTACATTTCTTTCATATCTAATGAGAAGTATCTTACAATATTTCTGTTAAGATTGGCAATAAATACTAAAAAATCAAATGCTTCTGCTGTAAGAGGAGCTCTAAGAAGACTTTTCCAGAGAGACCGAGTTTCTCTAAGCCACAGAAAGCTTCAAAATTATTTCTGAATGACTACAAAATCCAGTTATTTCAACTGAATTGCAGTTCTTGGGGTTTGACCTCAACTGTGACTGAATGTTACAAATCATATGGTGTGCACAGTGGAAGCAGAAAAAAGAATCGGTAACAGTGAGATGGAAAAGACCTTAGAGAAGTAAATTTCTATGAACAGGTTGGTATTCATAGTGCTCTCCAAATTAGCTTTTTGAGTGCTGCCCTTTACTCCTATGAAAAAACCTCAACATTCCCACAAAAACTTCAGTATAAACTCCTCTTATTAACCTGGCTGCCACTAACATTTCCACCCTGGGTCTCTTTTGCTCTAACCTGCTAGAGAGTGGCTCCCACTGTAATCATCAGCAGTGGCGAATTAAGCCACAATGAGTAAGGTGAACTTCAACCAGATTCCGAACATATGACTTATGAACATAAAAGTTCACCAAAAGAATAGCTAAGGTTTAAAATGGACATATCAACAAGGAAAATAAATATGTTTTGGAGACAAGCACTAAGGAAATATTCTGGAAAATCTTATATGAATAGTAATATTTAAAAAGGGGAAATATTTATCAACTCATCTTACCCTATGGCTATATTTGTGATAGAAGATGTCTTTTTAATTGATGTAATCTAACCTTGATTCTGTTACTTATCTGAATTAGTCTATAACAAGCTTTTTTTCTCTTGTTTGTAAAATTCATCAAAGATGCTTTATTTGAGAAAGGCAGCTGTTGGGATTAGTTGCTCAATTTAACTGTTCAAATCTTTAAGATTTGTTATAACGTAATTTGCACAGAAAATATTATCTGGGAAGTTTCCTGATGTAAAATATCTCTTGCATTTTTGTTAAGAGTCCTTGGATAAAGAACTGTAGTTACTTACTCATGACACATAAAATAATAGTTCTGTCTTATGCTTTCATATAAAATTTCATTTATGTTTACTTACTGCAGAGTTTTTGTACATTTGTAATAAAAAGTAGAAATAAGTAGAACAAGTGAGGAAATTGTTATTCTATCATTCATACTCTATGTAGAAATTGATCAAAAAGTGAAACAAAACCAGCTACTTTTGAATGTATTTGTCATTCTTTTGCTTAACTTATAAACAACTTTTACTTGAAGATAATTAGAAAGAGGAAAGATAACTGTAAAGATAATTGTAAGGGGAAGTGTTTTCTCCAGTCTTTTTTTTGTTGTTGTTGTATATATGGAATATAAATTGAGAAATGTAAGGGGTTATAGTGTCTTGGATTACAGGAACCTCTCTTTCCACTGAGGCCTGAGTGTTTAAGGCTCTTATGAGTCTTTTATGGTGTCTAGGAGTTGGTAAATGAGTTAAAAAACTGTAAAAACCTTCCACCAAGCTTCTTCAGTTATTTGCAAAGATCAAGGAAGGATTTTGTTTATTTATCTTTTGGAGAGATGGATTGAAAGTCAGGAGGGTTTAGAGTACTAAGGAGATCCTTGATAGCTGATAATTCAAGGAAATACTTTATCAAAGAGGGCTGGCAAGTATCTCTTCACTGCTTTGAAACTTCAGTGTTGATAAGGAGGTTTTATAAGGTGTTACTTGTAAGAAAATTTGTGTTTCAGATATTGATTCATAGGTAGGGGATTTTCAGTATGAGGGATATAATGAAAAGTGACTGTGTCTTCATTTGAACAAATGACTTATATCAATGTCACACAGATCTGCCTTTCAGCCATTTTATCCATGAATTCAGTGACAAAAAAAAATCTCAAGAGTCACTTTGAAAACTGTCAGTAGTAGATTGCATGTGTATGTGTGAAACCAACTGACTATTCACAGGAACTTTGTGACTAATGACAGAATATTTTGAAAGATCTTATTAGTAGCAATCCAAAGAGAAATGGAAAAAAAGACAGTTTATCCATATTTAACCAGCAACACAGATAGGGATGTTATAGAATATTAAGATGTTTCATGTTTTTTCAAAGATTTTTCTTGGATGAAGCAAATGATTAGGTCCTGGAATACTTCATTAAAGGTTGCATTCATCAAAAAGAGAAGAAGCAAAAGAAGGTTGACTTACCTCTTTGTTTACATACAGTTTTAAATTTACTAGGATTATATATTTAAAACATCTTCTATAACAGGCCAGGCATTAATGTTATGAAGTCAAGAGGTGGACTAAGTTTTTCTGGACACCAAAAGAGTCATTGTGAGACAACTGAAAATTGATCTTTCCTCTCTCACTCTTCTTCCCTGCATGAAAATGGCAGACAGCCTGCTGGTTGGAGGCAGGAACCCTCAAACAACCTGACGTTAACTGATAGAAACAACTGGAAAAAAATACAATTCTATCTGGTAACATAAAAACACAAGGTTCAAGTTAAATCACCCATTTGTTAAGCTTTGCTTGACTCAAAATGTGTTAGTCTAAATCTACGAGAAAATTAGAAATAAATCCTGTGATTCTAGGAGAGAAAGTAATCAAAAGTAGTCAAACAACAAGCAAAGTCAAAGAGAATAATCAATGCTAGGGTAGGGAAAAAACTCAGGAGTGTAGCTGGTAGCAGGATGATGAGTGTTATGGCAGTTTATGTAAGAAGGGTCTTGGACAGATCTGAGTGAATACAGTTTTGAGGAAATAGCTGCACCCTTCACCTGTTACAATATGGAACCAAAATGCTTTGTGGACTGACTGCTGCTGAGGCAATGAGTGAAGGAAAGCCTGTCTCAAAGGTTTTATTTTTCAAGTGGTGTGTATGGGCTATTTATTTTATGGATCCTGCAAGTCATTGCTCCAAAGAGTTGAGGACTGACTAGTGAGATCGACTTCACTGGCCCTTGGTGAACTCCCACTCTGGGGTTCAGCAGTGAATCTCCTTTCCTTCACTGTCTCAAGAGCATGCCTAATTTACACAATCTATCTCCTGCACAGCTTCCACTAGAGTCAATGGGGGCTGTGTGCCTGAAGACAAGGGCAGAATTTGGCTCAGAGAAAGTATAAAAGCTCCAGTGCTTTGGCAAATGAAATACATTTAGAGTCTGACATGCACAGTTGGATGCAGTAAGTAAAAAATCAGTTTTGCTGGATACAAGGCTTTACTGACTAGTGCTACTTTCCTCTCATCATTGTTAAAAGATGTGCTTTGGAAGAAAAACTGTGCTAGATCAAACCGTAGACTGATCTTACTTACTGTTCATAAAGTGATATTTTATGTAGTTCCTTGGTTTGCAGTGCTTTGTGTCTTAGGACTTTCTGTGTCAGAGGCCACATTTTTTACTTAGCTCTGCATCGATTATAATAAAAGTCATGCCAAGTTTAATTGCTTTCTTTGTCACAGTTCCTTGAAACACAGTTCTTTTAAACCATTCCAAATCTTTTCCCAAAATTCAGCAACAGCAGCAGCACAGTTGACTGATACAAGTTGTACCTCATTTAAAACAAACTTTCAGCTTGTACAGTCATTGTTAATCAACAAATGTTTTACTACTAACTCACAATATCTCACAGTTCACCAGCATCAGGAACATGGGTTCTTTTGTGACTTTTTCTTGTGAGAATCTTTCACGAGAATCTATTCTGAATTGCTTGCAAATGACTACCTTATGGAAATAGCCTTTCAGTGGACTTCTTTCTTTTTTTTTTTTTTTTTTTACATTATGTGTAGGTAATTCCTATGGGATCATCTCATTGTAGTTATAAAGATTAATTGAACAAAGTTGCACATATGGACAAGAACTCAGCTATTCACAGGCTTTTACAGCCTACAGGGGTCTTCCATGGGAACCATTAGTTGCGGCTGTTTGTTCTTCCCTAAAAACACAGTGCCTTACTGCTATTTCCCTAAACAAATAACTGTAGAAAACCCCTAGTGCTTTTAAGTGTTAACTGCATACTGCTAAAGTGATTTGGGATTCTTTTTGGCCTTTTCTGGGTTTTTACGAGGCTTTTGTATTGTTTTTCCTCCATGAGTCTTCTGCTTCTCTTCCCTGGTGGTTTTTATTCCAGCCTTTAAATTTACAGTTCCCACTTCTGATGGGACAATCCAAATGAGGAAATCCCTTCACTACAGATAACTTTCATAGAAATTACCAATGCATTCAGTCTTCTTATAACAGTAAGTCTGCACTCCTGTAAGGAATCTGGTCTCTCTGACCAGTTAAAGTCCAAAATTTTTATTGGTTACTTCATTTAAAGCAGCAAGGCAGAAAACTTCGATTTTGGATTTTGTGATAGTTTATAATACTTCTATGCAGTGCAGAATAGAAGCCTAAATTAATTTTTCTTATAAAATTCTGTCAACAATTTGTGTACTTCTTGTGTCCTAGGCAGCACTTCTTTTCAAGGGAGGTTCTTGTTTCATGAAAACAAAAAGCTTCAGAGTAGATGTTTCAAGAAGGAACCTGTCAAAAAATTCACAGATGCTAAAGAGAATGGTATAAAAATCAAGGTGAAAATATTTTGATTAAAACAATGGAAGATGTTTGGAATTCTTTTCCCCCTCAACATGTGGGTTTTAATAACTGCTGTTTGTTATTAATTACAGAACATACTGCACCTTCTAATAAATATGTCAGAGGCAAATCAAGCTAATTTGTTATATTCCCCTTTGAATACGGTTCCCATACACAAAAAATTTGAATCCTGTGACTACTATTTTCCTTTGACAGCTTAGGGAGGTAGGTTCTCCATCTTCTGAACTGCAGGGGATCTGAATCACTGATTGCACTCATAAACTAAAATGCTGCACTGTACATAACCGTGAAGTTAGGTGCCTAGAATAGACCAAACTTGCCTAACTCATATGCATTTCTTTGAGCAATTAAATGTTAGCACTTTATGCTGAAAGTCTGCAAGTATGTGTGAAGTTAGCTTTCAGCATGTGAGAAAGTTTGCAGAGGCTGAAAGAAAAAGAAAGAGAAGCCCCAGTAGGATTAGAACATTATGTAACAGTGACTATCACCTGGGAGGATCTTAATATAATGTACACAGCAGGCAAGATATTTCCATATGAGATTACGTTATAGGATCTACAGCTATTAGATGTGGCACAGCTGATATTTTTTCTTTATTCACTTTTGTACAGCATGTACACATATTACAGAGGAATTAACCTATGTGGCACAGATAAGGAAATGGAAGAGTCAAAAGCCAGTATTTCAATAATTAAACAACACAAAATTGCTGCAACCTAAGCATATTTTTAATTAATAAGAACCAATAAAAAAAAGGAAAATATAATTAATTTTATAGAAGTTTCAGAGCTTAATGGAATAAATCTCTAGGGTGAAATATTTAGGTAATGACTATCATAAAGGAGACTGCTTTAGAGTGTAATAATGTGTTCTGAAAGAGTCTTCTTTTCTATGTCACTTAGGAAGAAAATGTCGTTACACTTGGCAGTGTATTCATTGTACCTAATAATCAATGACCTGTATCTGAGTAAATTTGGAATATATGCCAATAATTGCATAGTATGTGCCATCCTGCCTATTAACCCACGTTTTCACTGGGATGTTTTGTAGTCCTGTCCTTCCTTTCTTTCTTTCTTTCTTTCTTTCTTTCTTTCTTTCTTTCTTTCTTTCTTTCTTTCTTTCTTTCTTTCTTTCTTTTCTTTTCTTTTCTTTTCTTTTCTTTTCTTTTCTTTTCTTTTCTTTTCTTTTCTTTTCTTTTCTTTTCTTTTCTTTTCTTTTCTTTTCTTTTCTTTTCTTTTCTTTTCTTTTCTTTTTTTCTTCTACTATCTGCCTGCCTACCTTTACCAGAGACTGGTTGAACTGATGAAAAAAAAATCTGAGGCATCTCAGAGCTGGTCTATTACTGGCTATTACATTGTTACTTTTGCAAATGCTATCCATGTCCACCCACAAACAGAACAGGAGCTTTTTATTTATTATTCTTTTATCTTTGAACGTATTTCAAAATTTATGACTGCTTTGAATACCAGAGTTCCTGGAAGTGAGTGAAGTCAGGAAATATCCACTACAGCTTTGATATGGTCATTTTTCAGAGGTATTACTTTACATGAGTGATGTGAGGTATAGGTATGTATCTGCATCTAAGGGAGTTTGCCAAAACTACTTATTATGTACTAATATGGAAACACATGCAATTTATACTGCTAATGATTATACATGAATGTATGGAAAGGTCTGTTTGCACAGTAAAGGAGCAGATGGTCTTTGCCTTGAGGATCTTACCACCTGAAAATACGAAAGAAATCTAGGGTGGGGGCGTACACATGCAAATAAAGGCTCACCACACAGGAGCAGAGTGGGGATGAGAAGGGTTGAGTCACAGGGGAGGAATGAGCAACAGTCTGTTGGGAAACATCCTGCGAGTTCCAAACATTTTTATTTTTGTTTGATAGGGGTTTGGGTAGGTGGAGATCACTGAAACACGACAAAGAATAGGCAAGAAAACACAGATGAGGGCACTTCAGGATGTGGAGAGAGAAGGGGGAATGGGCACGTGTTGAAGACAAAGGTAAAGAAGGGAAAAGTGTGGAGGCGAGATGGGTTAAAACAATTACCAAGTGAAAAAGGATAAATAAAAATCATGGGCGTCTGTCAGCCGTCAAGCCTCTTTTTACCTTTGCTATATTGGCATCATTGTCAGATGGGATCCTCCCTGCAGTCTTTTCTCATTTCAGGCTGCTCCTGTCATTGTTTAACACAGTTATGCATGAACCATGCATGCAGACAGAAGCTATAAAATTATACAGTGCACTTAATTGAAAGATTGAAAAATTACTTTACAGCAACAGTCTACACAATGGTTGACACTTAGGGACTGATCTTAGGCTACTGTACTCCATAAAAGAAATTTAAAGTTGTAACTTTTAAGTATGAAACCAATGATTTTTCCTTTGGCAAAAGGAAATTGTTCTTACACTACATTAACTTTTAGGGCTGGAAGGGGAACTTTTCACTTTACCTATCCCTCTTAAAGATTCAGATAGCTAATAATATTTCTCACGCATGCCTGAGACAGAAAGCCTGCATCTCAGTCTACAGTCTCTGTGTGTCTTTCCTTAGGTCAATCGATATATTAAATTTCCTTAGTATTGAAACATTTTGCTCATGGGCTAAGAATTTCTATTTTTGCTTTTAAAACTGATAGTAGATTTATGGTAAATGAATATTCTGCTATGGAATCTCAGATCATCTCTAAGTTTTATGTCACTGGCACTCATCCTTTCTCAGTAAAACAAAACGCAAGTTTCATTTTTACCAATCTTTTTCCCTGCTCCCTACAACTTCTTTGAATACAGAAGCTTATTTTTCTGAAAACTTACATTAAAAAAGAAGAGTTTGAAATGAGGAGACTTAAATTCTTCATAAAACATGATGAAAACAGCATCTGAATTGTCTGAATAGTGACAGTACCATGGCTGAGCCATAGAGGCTGCATGTCTGGTTATTTAAGTTCAATTATTGTCTGCCAGAATTACGCTTACAGGACTGTAATATCTCCAATCTATGGCTTTATTTTCCAGTTGCATTGAGAAAAAAGTACAACCAATATAATAAAGGAAACCTAAACAAACCATTCTTTGTATGAAACCATTTTTTTTTGTTGTTGTTTGTTTGGTTTTTTTTGCAATTCAGGAAATCCAACCCTTCTATCCATAAGCTCAGCATTTACATTGTCAGCTCTTACCCTTTTAAGTGGAATTAGAAAAACAAAACATCAATGGAAAATCAAGCTGATTTCAATATTGTTCAACAAAGCAGGAATCTTCTGACACTGTAGGAACTTCTTATTCCATTTTCTCTGAACAGCAGGGTAGAAGCACTTTAGTATTAAGATATTTAATTTTCTCTAAAAATCACACTGAGGACTGTGGTTTGGTGTATGTCATTTATAAATATTTGAATTTTGTAATTGTTTCCATACAATATGGAGACAGAACCCACTAGAATCCATAGTGTATTGAATATTCTTACTACTGAAGTCTCATTTGCCGTATGTAGTGGTCAAACTCACACCATTTGATCACATATGAATCTCTCACATTAGAATAAACCTTTTTATTTACTTTTCAAAGAGCTTATCTCATGAAAGTGCAGCTAATGGCACACTATTTGCAGCCTGTGTGCAGTAACACTTCGTTTTAACTAACACCTCTACCCAGAGCTCATTAAATCAGTGCTTACATGCCTTCAATGCAAAGGGAATAGTTTCAGGATGAGCACTGGGTGTCTGATCTCCTTTTACACAGATTATCTTTTTTCTCCCCTGCTCTAGGCATTGCATGAGCAAACTTATTCCTGAAATAGTGTAGCAAGAAATGACTTCTTCTGCTGTCTTATTAAACTGTCACAAAACATATCTGAGAACTGGATATTCCGTTGCAGCATATTAGGAAATTTAGGAGATCATGTAGAAATTACCACATGAGAAAAATGTAAATGTCGATCTTCTACCAACTTACAAATGACAATATCTTGCAAGTATTATTTTTTTCAGCTTTGTAGAATTAAAACCTTTTTATGAATTACAAATAAGAATGTTAAAAATGAGCATGTTATATGTTTAATATATTTACAAATCTGATGGAATGAGATATGATCATATTGGCAGAAAGCCTCCTATCTTTTTTAAACACAGAAGTGATAACTTAAAATATGTAAATTCAAACCTCTCTGATTTGTTTCTACCTTCATTTTCTATAGATAGCTTTTCAAATTGCATCCACTGCGTCCCAGTGAAGAATCTCATTTCTGTGGAATGATCAGGCATCTAATTTAACTATCAGGCAACACCAGGCACATTGGGTGAGTCTTTTGGAAAGTCTAATTGATGACATCAGTCTTGAATCTCATATAGTTAGAGACCTAATGTCTTACTCTACTGCGACTAAATGAATAGATGGATCCAGATATTGTTGCTGAAATAAATATTAAAAAAAAAAAATGAGTCTTCTCTTTGCTTTGTCCATATCTCCATTTTACTTAAAGATCCATGAACTAAGAATCCTGGTGGGATGAGGGTGGTGAGGGAGATATCTAAAGAGATAATATTTCTTTGCAGGTGCAAACTGAAGCAATATGTGTATTCTCCAGAGTAATCATCATGACTTACCTCCTGAGTTAAGAGAAACAAGAAGGGGACTTTAATATCCTATTCTCATGTATTTCCCAGGAAAGTGAATGCTGAGTCTGTACTTAGATCGGTAGGCTTGTTTGACTGCCATGACAGGACTCCTTTCTAACTGAACAAGTAAAAAACCATTGTTTACTCTCTCTAGACCCACGTTTGTGAGATTAACCAAGCTCCATCTTGGTGATAAAAAGCATGAAGGAGAGCAATGAACAATGTCAAGACTTCTCTGATACATATTATTATTTACATTTCTAATTGCTATAGTACCTTGAAGCTCCATCCAAGAATGGTAAACAGTTCAAGAATTACTGTATGGATTGTCACAGAAAGTTGTAACAAAACACAGCTTGTGCCCTGAAGACCTCAAATTTAAAAGGATGACAAATACTGAGCAGATGATCAAGATCTAAAGCCAAGAGAGTTACCAAAAACATTTGCTACACATCACAAATCTGTGGCAGAGTCATGAATAGACCACTGTTACAGCATATTCATTTGCATTTAACCATAAAGATGACTTTCTTTCACTGTACATGTTAGAGATTTAAAGTTACGCCAACAAAAGCACATAAGCAACTATTGCAATGCTTGTTGCTCAGATGTCTCCTAAAATTTCCAGTTGTAATTTGGATTAGATCTAGAACTGATGTTAGATACTACACAGTTGAACATTGTAGTGAACACATTTTTGTTGCCTAAGAAGACATCAGGTGCAGTTCAGAAATGTGAGGTGAATGTCTGCTTTAAAAAATGAGCAGTAAAGAGTAGGGAATTAATGTCAGTTTTCTCCTTGGGAGAATGTATCAAATGAAGACCCTTAGAGGTCTGTCTTAGGTCATGTACCTTTCAACATAGCTGTAAATTATCCAGACAGAGAGCAATTAACAGAAAGCTGCAGTTTGCTAAGAGACATAAGTTATTAAATGCAATAAGAAGTTTCCTGCAAAGGTCTTTTTTGAAGGACCTTACTGAACTGAGTGAATGGGCAATTGACTGACAAGTCAAAAACAATCCAGTAAAACTGAAACTGTTATAAAGAATGAGATGAGGGCAATGATTAAAGGTGTGGAATGGCTTCAATGCATCAGGTAACTAACTAGACTTGGACTCTTCAGACTGAAAAAGAAAATTGAAAATTATTTAAGTGGGATATGAAAGATTTCTGACAAAGTTAGGTGGCCCAGAAAAATTGTGTTGGAAAATAATGATTTGCTGTTTCTCCTAATGCAAAAGCTAGGGGAAATCAAATGAAACTGGCAGGGGCCAGGTTGAAAATGAACAAAAAGAGAGATTGCCTACATGGTAGGTAAGCTGTGAAACTCTGCACCTTAAATTGTGGATACTGAAAGATTATCTGGATTCAGAAAAGTGATTAGACATAGGGGGAAAATTACCCATACTGTTCAACACAAGGTTACTGACTCTGACTCAGAGAGGCATTCTCTCCCACATTTATGGAGGATGCAAAAGTAAATAAGGGAACTATAACTATATTCCAATCCTGTTCTCTAGACACCTGCTGTTGGCCACAGTCAAATATAATCCTGCAAAAAGTGGATTTTTTTCCTGCTTCTTTATAACTATTCTTAGAATATTGTAGTCCATGAATGGACACAATTAGGTCTGCCATTACAACTCATAACTGCTCACACGCTGAGTAGGAAACAATCTAAACCAGCCATACACATGTCAAGGACAGGTCTACCACAGTGGTAAAACACATTTGACTTTAGCAGCAGCACAGAATCCCATTTGAATATGCAATGATACTTTCACTGGAAGATGATGGACTTTAGCAAGAAACACTCAGCACTAAAAGGGCCAGGCCTCTAAGTATAATTAGGCAGGAAGCTCTTATCAGATAATCTTTTGCTTTGAACAGATTGCACAATCTCATTCAGACAATTTGGCTACTTTTACCTCATCAAGCAGCAAAGGGAGGACAAAAGCAGGATCAGCTCTGTAGTATGGTTCTGCAGTTCATTTTTGCTTTGTGTGGCTCAGAAAACGAGCTCAGTCTCACCAAAATTGAGGCTGATTTGCGATCACGCAGGCTGTCCTGGATCTTGCTGCCTTTAGAAGGCAGAAGCTGACTGAAGTGGAAGTGTTGCATGAGTGGGTTTTGGAATAGGTAATATAGAGCTTTAGGGGTTTTTCTGTGATGTGTAGTCCCCTTGAGAGCAATTGGATTCCTTTAGCCTGTCACATTACCAGTCCAGATTTGAAATGAAAATAAATAAATAAATAAAGTCAGGCTTGATTTAAGATTAGAAAGAAAAAGAAAAATATAAAAGTGTTCCATTTCATTAAATGACTTTGCAACATATTTGGCAGCTTTGATGGGAAGTTTGCAGTGTGAAAAAAATGGAAAGAAAGAATGAAATAAAAATCCAGTGGAGTTTATGAGTGTTTTTACAAACTATTATTCTCCCTCCTCTGAATCTCTGGCATCACAGGTGAAGCATTGTGTGGCTGGTATCTTGACTTACCATTCGCTCTCAGGCTCTGCAGGGAGTGTCAGGCCATCAGCACTGATGTTCAGAGCAAAGCTGTGAAAACAAACTGTGGTAGATTAGTTGGGCTACTGACCAGGTTATTTAGTGCTAACCACTTTGTGTGCCCTTACATCTCAACCAAACAATTACTCTTTCCCATTCTTTTATTTGTGCATGCACTTATCAAGAAGAACAGTGTTTGTGAGGAGACATTTTATTAAATGGGATGATTAATCTAAGAAGTGTTTCTTTGACTCTAGAATGCCAATATAATCTGCATTTTAATTAAGAAGGTAAACAACACAGAAGACAAATATCAAAGTGCTAGTTATCTGAAATTACTTGATTGTCTAAAAGAGAAATTAAAGAACATTTTAGAAATATTAGAGCCTGATTCTGTCATTTTGAACAGTTGTTCTTATAGTATAGCTTGATTGTTTACAGCAAGGTCACTCTTGAAGTGAGAACTATTTTGTGAATATTAATATTGGTGTACAGCCTTTAAAATTAAGATATATAAAGCTGAGGTAGATACTTCAAAGCTGAACATTTCTCTCTCCATTTATTTTTTTCACCTTCCAGAAATGTTTTCAAAAGATTCGTCAACTTGATTTGTCCCTTTTTTATAACTTAATATATTTGTGGTTAGAAGTAATGGCAGATGAATGAAGTAGTGCAGGCTTTTCTAGGGTGAAATCACAGGGAATTAAAGAGGAATTGTTACCCAGGTTTTTATTAAAGGCACCAGGGATCATGTTCCCTTAAAAGAAAACATTATGCAATGTACTTTGAAAACCACTTTCATTTTTTTTGACATTTCAGAACTACAGCACTTTCTAAAGGGTTGTCATTTGTTCTTAGGTATTGAGACTTAGCACCAACTTTTTTTGTTTGATGCAGCAGCAGAAAACATTGAGTTTGCTCTGGCTTTGTTGTGAATGAGTAGATGTTGTCAAGTTACTAATGCTTCAAGAAATTCACTGAGGTATTTATTCTGCTTTTGTTGCTTTAAGACTCATGCCTTTTCTTTCTTTCTTTCTTTCTTTCTTTCTTTCTTTCTTTCTTTCTTTCTTTCTTTCTTTCTTTCTTTCTTT
>WBNH01002609.1:24408-139036 GCA_013401255.1 Urocolius indicus | reverse complement strand
ATCACTGTCCCTGGTCCAGGACCAGCTGTAGCAAAATGAGTCACTGTCCCAGGTCTGGGGTCAGCTGTAGCAAAATGAGTCTCTGCTGCTGACGCGGAGTCTTTAAAGAAATGAAAATAAATCTCAGCTTCACCATTCCTCTCCACAGAATGCAGGGGAGTCTCTGCTCTGGTACACCTCCTCCTCTCTTTCATCACTGACTTTGGAGTCTGCATGATTGTTTCTCTCACTGTTCCTACTCCTTGCTCCACCACCAGCCAGAAGAAGAAGAAGAGACAGAAGAAGGAAGAAGCAGGAAGAAGATGGAGGAAGAAACCTCCTCTTCTGGCTTCTTCTTAAAAAATTATCATGGAGGCGTGTAATTGGCTCAGCCTCAGAAGATGGGTCTGGCTCAGAGCTGGGGAGAGTTGCAAACAACTTCTTACAGAAGCCATCTTTACAGTCCCTTCCCCCTTACCAGAAATGGCTATCATGTCAAACCATGACAATAGGATACTGTAGAGGACTGTGAGTTGGATGAGGTACGTGCTGACATCAGGAGAGTCATAACAAGGGCAGACCTTGGCAGTTTGGAGATGATCTTACAATGTGAATTCAGATGAGTTTTACCAGCTGGGCAGGTTTTTGCTGGGTACTAATAGAGCTATACGTTTCTGACCTTTCAAAGGAGGCCTATGCAAATGGGAAGCTTTTGTTTTTATGATTATGATGGAAGGACCATTGAGACTAAGTAGATCTTTGCTGGTCTTGTAACTTTCTCTACAATATACTCTGTGTTGTTTCTGATTCATGGGCTGTGTGATGAATCTGTATAGGACTTTGAGGACACAAACAACTTTAAGTTCAATTTGAAAATACCTGAGCTCTTGAATATGGTAACTCGGTAATGTTTTTCATTCTGTAACTTCACCATATACTGTTTGGATAAAAAAATATTTGGGTATCACCCAAAATACCATGACTGTTTTTTTCCTTTGTTGCAGCAGCCACCTTTACTCTTGCCTGGAGGTGCAGAAGAAAGTTTCCACTCTTCAATCTCTGCATGGGAGACTATCAAATGCATTCTAGATGTGGGACCACCACACCAATGAATTAAAAGTGCCTGAGAATTTTCCCAGGCTCTGACTGCTGGACCAGAAAACAGACCATATTCCCGCTGATAAATTCCATCATCCTCTGAAATTAGGTGGCTGTGTGAAAAAGTGCCTGTTGGAAATGGTCCCAGGCATATTTATACTCCCTAGCTGGTTTGGGAAATTTTTGAAAGAGTACAGGATGGCATGTGTGCCAAAAGTGTGCCAGGAAGTGGTTTGACAGTTTAGAGCATGTCTATATTAGAAAAAAAAACCCAATAAGAGTATATCTGTGGAAGAAAACATCTGATGCTGAGGATCACATCTGTACAATGACGTTCAAACTCTTTGTATTTCAGAGGGTTTTACTGTTACCTAGTTCTAGCCTGCTCCTCTAGACAGAAAGTCCATTAGCAGTCAAAATGCATTAGATGCCCTCTAAACTACTCCTTCAGGTTTATTTTTATCTGAAAGGAATTCATTTTTCACATTCCAAATATGATATGAGCCAAAGTGCAGGAACTGGGAACTACTGGGAGATTTGCTTCAATAGGGCACCCTGATCTGAACTAAAATGTTACCACATATATACTCAGAGGAAAATACGTCCCCATGTCTGAGAACATTCCCAGTCACAGTTGCTGCAAGAAGCAACGATGTTATATATGGACTGTACTCATGAAGTGTTTTAAATGTGGCTTGCTAGTGTATCTGAGAAAGGAAAAGAAGTGGGGAGAGGGAGAAGGGCCAAGAGAGTCTGTAAATGGTAAAGGAAAGGGAAAAGACTAAACAGGATTTTTTTCTTACAGATTAGAAAAATCTTCACAGTAAATTTACAGCCAAAATTTCCAGCCCTGACTAGGGCAAGTGATGTTTGTCACGCTATATCTGTAGGTCATGAGCTTTAATTACACCACATTATCTTTCACTGTAAGGTCTGGACAGCCATTGCCTTTAGGTTGGAATCCAAACTGATAAGGGACTTTTTATCACTACACAATACAGACATAGTTTGCAAGGAACAGATAGTCATCTGCTGTACCAACCTGCCTATTCTAGTTGAAGTTGCCTCCAGGGAACAGATAACAGAAACTTTACATTTAGAACACTTAAAAAGAAAGATTCCCTGCAAATGAGATGGCATAAGTGGTATTTAAAGAAGAACTGTGTAATATAGTACCTAAATCATTTTATAGTCCCACTGCTAGTTTAGTATGCTAGCAGGATATTTGAACCACTTGCTCTTGACTTGTACCTTGTCTGTAATGATGTTATGCATAATGCAGCAAAAGGAATTCTTCATTCCTGAACAGGAGAACAGAAGTGAACAGAAGTGCTTTTTACAACTCATGTCTTATGGATCAAAGCAAAACTCAGACTTGCCTTATCATGTAAGCAAATATAGCATCCTTGAGCTTTAGTGTTACAGTTACACATGCTCATCCTGTAGTTTTTGCTGTGTTTGCATTAAGTGAAATTGCACATTTATAGATTGCACAGGCTTGAATTCTGCTGTTAGTTAGATGTTCAATGTGTCTTTTAAACCTACATGTTTTCAGAGTTTTCTGTGAAATATATGCAGAAAAGATTAAAAAAATGTTTGGATATTTACTTTAAGTGAAAATGGGCTAAACGAAGGAGAATAATCTCATATCAGAAATAGTCTGGGGTGGGGGGGACGATATCGCAGGGAGAGTAGAAAAACCAAAATCCCAAGAACTGCAAAATTATTCCTTTTCTGTACGTTTGTTATATTCCACCCCTCCCCCCCAAATGTTTGTGGGTTTTTTAAATTTGCAAAACATAGCTTAAATATGCTATAGAAGTGAAGACTGAATGTTGGGGAAATAGATCTTTACTATGGTCATATAGTTAGAACGAATGAGGTATTTTATTGCTTAGTACTGATACTTTTCCATCCAAAACATTTTATACTTTCATTGGATATTGTGTATGTTGTGAAGTACAAATCATGTAAGTGATAGAGTAATTGCTTTTCAGTGCTAATCAACCTCATAAATGCTGTTCTAAAACCAACTAAACAAAAGACATTGTCATATTTGACCTTAATGCCTTTTGGTGGTGATCTAGTACATTATATGTCTGGACTGCATTGCTTCTCTCATTTAGATTTCAAGGTTTTTAGGGCAAAGTATATGTTCCATCTGGGTTTCATGTCTTGCTGAGCAGTTTGACAGTTTCTACTAAATCATAATAATCAGAACAGCAAAAATGGTAATTGATGTCTTTCAGGAAAAACTCCCATGAAGATTCTTGGTCAATGCACACTTTCTTAATTGAAGAGAGTCATAATAGCCATGAAACTTCTTATTCCGGGTCATGCATTTACCCCTTCCTATCAAATCTATATTGTACTTTCACTGTAGAAGAACAATGTATCCAGGTAGGTGTTTGTGCTGCTATTGGCTTCCTAGCTTTCCAGCCTGTACCTTTTAATTTTTGCAAGTTCAGCACTACTTCAAAAGAATGTTCATTTTCCAGAAAAAAAATGCTTTAGAAAGGATCTTGGAAATGCACTGTGGGTGTATTTATGTATTCAGCAGTGTTCTACTTTCATCTACTGTTTTTTTGTAAACCAGAAAGGTATGAGCCAATTCTCATCCCAAAGCCATGTAGCTATGTCAGAAGCTCAAGCTGAATTGTGGTAATAAATCAAGATTTATGTTAAAAATACACGTCCAATTTCCCAAATTACTCTGAAAATGGAGCTGTCATTCTCCCTGTGGGATTCAGACCCATAGGCAGAAGTAGTGTGCAAGTGGCTACTTGGAAATATCCCCTAAATATGTTAAGGAGTGGCATTTAGGGCTGGTGCTAGTTTTCATTCCACTTGTGACATTCTCTTCTTCCATAGTGTCTAGAAAAGAAACAATGGATATCTACTTTGGTAATTATCTCAAATACTTATTTAATATTGCAAAAAGTAGTAATAAAAAGAGAATCTTTACTTCAATGACAAAACTATTCTGGCAGTAAGCTTTGTTTATAACAGTAAATCAATATTTGACTTAGCAGTATATGCTGCCTGCTTTTCTTTTTCTGTAAGCTCAAAGAGGCAGAGGTTACTAATGGAAAGTGTAGAGTGAATTTTACCTCTCATCTAGAATAAAATGGCTCAGACCTCAGATAATTTTGTCCAGGGATTGCCAATTTGTTCTTTTTTTTTTTTTTTTTTTTTTTTCAGTTGACTATACTGGGATTTTGAGCCTGTAAGCAAAAAATATTTTAAAACTAGCTTCTATTCTAACTCATCTTTTGGCATTCAGTTACTCAGGCTTTCTTCTGAACTCTGTCTACAAACAGGAAAACTCCTTATACGGTTGTGTTCTGGCATCATTAATACCATTATGAGTTTTTTTGTTGACTGAACACAGCCAAGATTTTACCTTCACTGCCAAAATAACTATGCAATACACCCCAAGTTTTCATTTTCTTATTTGCTTTTTAAAGTCTACCGAGCATGTTTGAGCTGGCATAAATATGGGGATGCCACAAACACTGGACTGGTTACAGAAAATGTCTGAGCAGACACGAATCTGAAGAATTCACGAGGTAGAAGGGATGTCAGTGAAGCAGTCCG
Organism: Urocolius indicus; assembly: GCA_013401255.1. Classification (NCBI taxonomy): domain Eukaryota; kingdom Metazoa; phylum Chordata; class Aves; order Coliiformes; family Coliidae; genus Urocolius; species Urocolius indicus. The sequence goes on along the minus strand of WBNH01002609.1, from coordinate 134,362 downwards.
TCTCAACTGTCTAAAGAAACAGAAGGCATGGATCTGTTCTCCTAAAGTTAATGTTTATTGCAGTCTGAGAAATGATGGTCTAGATGTTTCATTTAGAGGTTACTCCTTTGTGCACTCCTTCAACCTGATCTAAAAGCCTTGGTAGCTGTGTTCATGTGTGTTATATATACCTATAAAAATAAACAAAAAGATTATTCTCTGAGCTCCCTATGAAGTATTCAGATTATAAATATTTTCTTTAAAAGAAGTCCCACTAATATTGCATGTTTTAACTATTTTCTCATGAAATAGTTAAACAGAATTCCTGCCTGTTGATACATAAACTACAATAATGGAGTCTATGTAGATCTACCTTACACAAAGACAACACATTCAACTCTTTTACACACAAAATACTCCAATTCTCTCTCTCACTTACATACTAGACATACAGTACTCCAATCCTGAGTAATTATTTTTTGTAGTTCTATTCTGAAGTGTTTGAGAGGTGTTTCCTGTTATGTTTTAATTACATTGATAGGCCTCATAATTTATGGATTGACGTATCTTTACAATACTTTGAATCCAAAGGCTTTGGTGCAGGTTCAGATAGAGTGTCCTTGGCACTCATGACTTGGTACTGTGGTCTTGAATATTTCAGACTTTAGCCCTAAATCCATTGAAGAGTACTGCAGAGAAACATGAGTGTGATTATGAATTACCACAACTCCAGTGTTGATTAGGCCCCTTGTCATCTCTGACATGGATAAATGTCAAATCAGTTATAAGCTTTTATACTTGTTTATGTACAGAATGAAATTGCTCTCGTCTTTACATATTTAGTGTCATTAACTTCAGTGAGACTACAGAAAAAGTTGTTATATTTTTTTCTGAAGTGTCTACTTTTGTCTGAAAATCAATTAGAGCAGGAATTAGATGTGCCATCTGTATAGTAGTTGCTATTGTTGCTTTATCACCTTTATAATTTCAAAAACTGTACATAGTATAACATTAAACCATGCTGCAAAAGGTTAGGTATTTTAAAAGATGTTTCCTTTTTGAAAGATATAGTTTGGAAACCTGCTCTCACTGATGTCAGGTATAATCTTGTCACTTATTTTAATTTGAGCAGTGTTGGACCTATAATTTACTTTGATTACTTGATCGTGAAATCACTTTTGCTGGACCTAGTTGCCACGGAATATGTATTAGTGACTTTGTTGCAAATGAACAATCATAATGGTTTAAGATCAAAAATGGAGGAGAAGGTAAAGAGAAAGTTCTACAATACAATACAATACAATACAATACAATACAATACAATACAATACAATACAATACAATACAATATAATATAATATAATATAATATAATATAATATAATATTTTCACAATTCATGTCTTATTTCCATGAATCATGTGTGATTGCAGCGAAGCCAGTAAGGCTGGGATCTGATCACACTAAAAGATCCTTAACATAGATTCCATTCAGGGTTTATTCATGTGTTTTGGAAATTTTCATGGATCATAAATATAAAGTTGATCTGACTCTGTATTAGGAAATCTTAATTTTCTCAATTAATATGATAGTAAACAGCATATGAAGACACATTTTCAGGTTAAACCCAGCTTGTACCTCAAAGTCTTTTTGTAAGATTTATGATTTACTATTATAAAACATTATGATTATTTCTAGTCCTATTGATAAAAAACATCTTTTCTGCAAGGGCAAAACATGAGTCACAAATGCACTTTAAAAACAACCATGTTAAATGAAACCCTATGCAATGAAATTTGATTTTGTGCTGTCCCATGACTCAATTAATTATTATTTCTCCAAATATTTATACTTGATAATCATACTTAGCACAAGATACTTTCTTGCATAAACTGACATTTAATATCTTGCAGTCTAAAGTAAATATTTTTAATTAAAATGAAGGTAAAATCAAGACAAAGCCTCATAAACCCCTAGAATGGTAAAACTAGTTTTAAACCAGCTTTTTTCCTTCCTCTGCTTCAATCCACTGGCAACTCAGCTTTTGCACTATTGAATGAGCTTTCTTTTGTGAATGGCTTACATTTGCCTATTAGCATGAGAATGCTCCTCCTTGCATAATGTCAAAATCATGATGTAAGGAAACCCAGCCATTGTAAAAATACCAAAATGTGTGCAAATGATGATTTACTGTGAACTGTTTTTTTTTAGAACATTTTCAGAATAAAAACAGAAAGAAAAGGCTGTTTTGTTTCTTCCACCCCACCGCCTCCCCCCAGCAAAAAATTTGTGTTGACATTGACACAAAAGTAAAGGCAATTTCACTGGTACATTTTTGATAGAACTCCAAGTATCATCAGAGTATGTAGTGAAAATGGTGATATCCTTGTATGCATTATTAAATTGTTTAAAGTGTAGAAAGATGCAAATCCCATAGAACAGAGCATCCTTTTCTCTGGAGAGAAATTGTATAGCCTAGTGAGTTTTAGCTTTCCCACTGCAAGATGTTTTAGCTTCAGTAACAGAGTGGCAAAAAATCTGAAGTTTATACAGGGTGCTTATGCTGTTAAAGCAAAAAATCAGTTTTATTTTCTTAATAATGAAACCACTGCTCGGAAGAAAATGAAGTTTTCTAATACAGAACATCTCTTGCAAATGTTTCTAAAAGAAATTATAACATGTTAGTGAAAAGATAGACCACAAAAAATACAAATTTTTACAGTGGTTGACATAGTAGAACAAGTTAATTTGTCTGCTCACTGTACCACAGGGCCTGGCTTTTGGATTGAATCATCTCAGTGCAGAATTAAGTGAGATTAAAGATATGCTAATGTATTTAGTAGGAATTAAATTAATCTAAACATATGGAGGTCAGTAATAGACATAGAGGCCCTCTATATCTTAATACAGAAGTACTGCAGAATTCTGGCCTTTCCGCAGAAACAATGGCCACAAGAGTCACATTTCTGCTTTCCAGCAAGTAAACAGGACAAAGCAATGGAGAGACACACTGAAATCCTCTTCTCATGCTGGGAGATAATTTCTATAGAAGAGCCAATGCAATGACTCTTTTTAAGGGCCCTTATATCAGCAGCAAATGCCAGTGTTCATTGTGCGCACATTTGATGGACAGCATGCAGAAGGATGTGGTGGAGTGGTGGCTCCTCAACCCTTCAAGTCATCCCGGGGCCAAACAGTGCAGATGCCTGTGCAGGACTCCAGTCTGTACCCTCTCTCTGGCTGGCGCAAGAGCAGCAAATTGCTGCCCCCAAAGGCCCCTATAACACTTATGGGTATGAAATGAAGTGCCATTACGGTGAAAATGTAATTTACCATTTCTTGCCATGCTCTTACACGGTGTTTTTTAAATTGATATTCGTATCTTTACTTTGCTCTTTCCTGCTTGTTCACGTTTCCTTCTGAGCACTCTCTTGCTCATTCCCTCTTTCCTTTGCTGTTGTCATTTTCTCCACTTCTTTTCATTTTTCTTCTGGCTTTCACAAGGTCTTTCTCCATACTTTTTTCTCTGTTTTCTTTTTCTCTGCACTTTTCTTCTAATGCTTTTAAAATAGCCCTTTAAAAGGTCTTCCAGTTAAAACACAATCTATAACATTAGCTTTTAACGTGCCTTTTTTGTATCTGGTTTTATTTCCCTTATGTTTGGCATAAATAAATAATTTCCCTTATATATGGCATAAATAAATGGTAGTCTGAAAAGACCTTATGATTAGTTATGGTTTGAGGGACATTCTTAGAGGAAAAAAGAGATTAAATACCTTCAGTAATGTACAATATAAAGAAGGAGAAGTTTGGTAGTGGGGGGGGGAAGGATTGTGTGACCAACTGTACTAACAGGCTGACTGAGGAACTCTGCTGTCCCCTAAAGCAGACACTAGGACCATTTTGAAGATTAAGGATACCCTGTTTGCAATGTTGTTCCCTGTAGGAAGTACTCAAAGTGAAACAGACTATCTGAACATTGAATGCAGACTGCAGAGAAGCATGAACAGGCAATCAAATCCAGCTATAAAAACATGACATGATCTATACATAATACATTTGAACCCTAGCATATTGGATGCTTTTTATTATAGTTATTAAGAAGAGTCCATGAGATCTGAAAAATTGCCTGATCCTAAAGGGAAAAGAAAATGACATTCTTTATTTGAAACCATTACTTACTGTACCACTTGGGGGAGGGGGGTTAAGTGCATTGTCTAGCATGCATCATCTTGGCATGTTACTTTTTCACAAGGGAATTCAGTTATGTAATTCACCATTTTCAGTACTTACTGGAGTTACATGCTCTATAGAGGGGAACACGATACAAACTTCTGTGCTTCAGGTACTTAGTAATAAACATACGAAATAAATTACCAGGGAAAACCAATTTGAAATAAAGAATACAAATGGGTCAAGTTTGTTTCTGTGGAAGGTAAGAACAGCAGGAAGCCCAGGCATGAGACAAGCTAGAAACGGGCAGGTGGGAGCAGGTGGCCCTTTCTTAACCTTGTAACTGTGTGCGTTTGAAGCTGTCATATGTGCCTTTTATATTAAACACCAAATTTGTGGGCATGATTATTTAGCTATACTTTCATATGTCATCTTCAAATTCTTTAACCTCCGTGTTACGAGTCTACAATCATTTCCCAATTAATCACAGCAAATTGCCTGACAGCCTTTAACAGCCACTGTGATGAAATAGGAACAAATCCATACATTCAATTACAAAGGACAAGCTTCAAAACCCCTTACTCCACTTTTAGCAGATGAAGGCAATAAAGATACTGTGACAACTTGCTAAGACACCATTTCTACACTGTTAGTAAAATGCTAACTTTTGTGGCCAGAAAGTATCACAGCTGCCTACAGGCAACATTGAGAGCTCTCATGACTTATAGGGAAAAGACACAAAATAAGCAGCAGGCCTTGCTGTTCTGTGGGAGGAAGATGAGTGACTGGGTTTAAGGGAAGTGTCTTAGGTAAAATTTAGTAGGAAGTGCTGAAGGAAGAAGACTAGGGTTGCTAGAAGAAATTATCAGTGACTCAGTGAGTCTAATTGTGAGTAAAAGACTCAAGAAATTTGTAACCTTGTAATAAATCTGTGAAGAAAAAAAGCTGTGGTAGAGTCATTTCCAGAAATACAGAAAAAAAAGAGAAATTGAAGTCAACAGAGCAATGTGTGGAGTAAACCAATCTGCCCACATATAAATTTTTGTACCGTTCTGCTGCTTAGATGAGATTTACGTGTTGTGTAAGCTTGAATATAGCTCTTTCTGTAGGTTTGATTTTCACCTACTCCCTGTTCTTCTGGTAGACTTCAACATGTGATGTTAAGAAACACAGTAAAGAATCTGTTATTAAAATACTGTAATACTTGGTGAGGCACTCTTGCCAGCACAGGCCAGTGTAACAGTACTGTAAAGGCTCTTCTCGGTACTAGACAAAGGAAGAGACTGTTCTGAAAGAGGAACTAAAACCACAAAATAATTGGCTTGATATTCATCCCTCCCTCAAACCTTGAACAATCAGGTCTCACTAACTTCAACATGCTTACTGAAAGAACTGTACTATATTTCTTATAAAAGCAAAGGGATTTTTTTTGAAGTTCTGTCCATAACAAATTACTTCTTGCCAGTTTTCAAGTATTTCTCTTCTCACTTTAATTAAGGTGAGGAAAGAATGGGATAGTTAAGATATCTAAAATCTATTTCAATACCTGTAACAAATGCATTTAATAGTGATAAGATTACAAAGATGCAACTACAAAATTAAATTATTATATGGCATGTTGTTCAGGATACCACTTGTGATTACTATTCAATGATTTTATTTTTGAAAATGATATAAAGATGTAATGTAATTCCTAAGGGGAATAATATTTAAAAATACAGGGAAATTTAACTGTTCTGACACCTGAAGTGCGATTGTTTTCCAAAGCTGTCCCATAGCCTATGAAGATGCAGAGAGCCCTAACACTGAAACCTTGTAACTGCAAATATCAGTCTAATAGTAATGTTATAAAACACATTATGTCAAATTCCATATTTAAGAAAATTGTCCAGTGCTATCAATAGAATATTGCTGTGTTATCTTAGCAGAGAATTTATTTCAATATGTGCCAGATGCTACCAAAAATATTTAGAGAAGTTATTCTATACATGGGCTACAAAGCCAGACTCTCAGCATTCGTTGTGTTTCTTCTGCCTGGCTGCACACATGTCAAGGAACTTTCTCAGCTAATGCTACTTACTGAAAAAAATGTTTCTTTGACATAAGTGCCCAATCCCACAAAATCCTGTGGTGCCTCTCAGTTTTTACTGGGTATTCATTTTGTTGTCCTGGAGAATTATAAGAAGATGAACAGCATTTTTGTTGCTGGTCCTAAGGCTTTGGATATTTTAATTGTCTAGTTATCTTCAGTACAAAACATCATGTGGGGAAAAAAAAAAAAAAAAGAGAGAAAGCAGAAAAACTCCAAATATAGACAACCTAGTTATAGATATTTTAAAATCAGATGAACTGAAAAACAATAAATACACATATGTTTGCTATCCTCATCTGTAACTGTGTGTCAGGTTATTCTCTGTCTGTAAGAAAAAACATAATCTGTTAAAAACTGACTTGTTGCTCAGCTAGCTATAAAGAAGTCATTAACCTGTTATGATACACACATGCTGTTCCACCTGGCAGGAAGATGTTTCAGTATTAGTTTTTGACAAAGATTTCAAGAAAGACAGCATGCTCAATAGGAGAAAATCAACTGAGAATGATGTAGAACTCCGTGATTTTTTTCTGAATGGTTGTGAAAGCAGCTGAATAAACTATCACAAAAAGAGAGAGACTCATACAGGACCTTGAGTGTGAGAATGAAGACATCTTTAAGTTTCAAAATTAAGTAAGAATGTGGGAAGGCTGGTCTAAGAATACTAGGACAATAAGGCCATGTGAGGAGGGCAGTTTTGTTCCAGAGCAATCTTCTCCCTCACCCTGGAACAGTTTAGGGTGGCAAGAGGTATATAACACATCCCTTCATCCTGTGGCAGGCAGCTATTGTTGTTCAAGGGAAGGTCTACCTTACTTTATTGCTGCATCTTTTACTTACTTTGCATCTTTTTATTAGACTCCTGTTAGTCTCACTTGTCTTTCCCAGTCAGGTTAATCCTTCCCTTGTGTTTGCAGATGATATGAGCTGAGAGGGGTGGATGATACTTCAGACAATTGTGCTGTTTTTCAGAGGGACCTTTACAGACTGGACAATCAGGCCAAAGGTACCTCATGGAGTTCAATTATGGAGAATAAGATGTCCTTCTGGGCATGCACCACTATGGACTGAGAAGTAGCTGTCTGTAAAGCAGCTCTGAAGAGAAGGACCTGGGGGTTCTTCGCATGCCCAGCAAAAAACAAAGCAGATGACGAAGGGAGAGGAACATGGCTCCTATAAAGGAAGGCTGAGAGGGCTGGGGCAGTTCAGCCTGGGGAACAGAAGGCTCAGAGGGATCTTATCAATTTAAATAAATATCTTTTGGAGTGGTAAAGAAGACAAAGACACATGTTTTTCCAGTGAGGCCCAGATATAGGACAAGAGGTAATTGGTACAACATTGAAACACATGAAATTATTCTTGACCATAAATAAAGGCTTTTTTTTTTTTTTTGCTATGAGGATGGCTGATCATGGGGAAAAAAGTTTCCTAGAGACACTGCAGAGTCTCTATTCTTGAAGATATTGCAAACCTGTTTGGACATGATCCTGGGCAACTTGCTCTTGGAGACATTGCTTGAGAAGGAGAATTTGACTAGATGACTTTCAGAGTTCCGTTCCAATCACAACTGTTCTGTGGCTTTTTGACTCTGTGCTTCTATTGCTGTAAATTCATCTTAGTTAGATGCATTTAGATAATGCAGAACTAAAACAACTGGAGAAAAAGATTATTTGGCCTCAGTATGGATTTCTTAAATTTAGAATTAAAATAGAAATGAAGAAAGTACATGTAATATATAGAGGTTGTTTCATATAGGGTTTTCATGTTTTGACATGAAGCTGTCTCTGGTAATGGAGAAGGGGATGTAAAGAAGAATCCTGTAAGAAGTTGTTCAAAACTCTCCCTAGCTCTGAGTCAGACCCAATTCTGGGGCTGAGCCAATTTGCCGTCTTCATGATCACTTTTTAAGAAGCCAGAGGAAGAGGGTTCTTCCTTTTCTTTCTTGTTCTTGTTAAAGATCCCACATCAGGGGCAGTGACTATGCCCAGAGGAGACCTTGTCCCATGTGAGGGACCCCATATTCATAGAAGCAGTAACTGTGGGGAAGAATCCATGCCAAGGAAGTTCATTAAAACTAAGCCCAGAGGAGCCTGCATCCTGTGTGAGGGACCCAGTATTTGCAGAAGCTGTAACAGCTGGTCAGAATCCACATCAGAGAAGTCTGTTAGGGACTATGTCCCATGGGATGGACCTCATATTAGAGGAAGGGAAGAATGCCAGGAGTTGTCCTCATCTAAGAAGAGAGAAGCAGCAGAGATCATCTGTGAGAGAGGGACCATATCCCCTATTCCCTACCTCCCCATGAGACATTGAGGTGGGATGAGGTAGAGATATTGGGAGCAGTGAGCTGGGCCAGGGAAGAAAGGAGGGATGGGGGAGGGAAACCTTAAAGTGCTGGCTGTAATTTTCTCATCATCCTGCACTCTCTTTGTTTTGTTCTGTTCTGTTTCTTGTAGGTAGTAAAATAAAATTCCTACTTTCCTCTCTATATCAAGTACTGGAGTTGGTTTTGCCTGGAACAGTAATTGGCAGCAAGCCCTCATTTCCCTTGTCTCAATCCACAACAACCTTGGTTATCTTTTTTTTCCTCCCATCTCACTGTGACCTTTACCATCCTAAGGAGAGTGAGGGTGAATGAAGGACAGTGAGCAAGAGACTGTTGTGGTGTTTCACTGCTGGCTGGGCAAAACCACGACAAGCGTATGTGAAAAGAGTTATCCTAAGCACAGAATTTGGCTGTGGATTTCTCTAGTACAGTACGAAGCAGTGCTGTATCCATTTAAAAATTCTGAAATTAAAATGGTATTATTATTTTTGTGTATCATAAGAACTGATAAGCCTCATATTTTTGTTGGAATATGAGAAGAATTTTTTTATACGGATAAGTGGATAACTCTTACAGAGACAGCAGACAAAGCAAGCTTAGTTCTGTCAATCTTTTTTAGAATCTGCTGAAATTATTCTTCAGTTTCTAAAACCCAACCCCATGGACAAAAAAAAAAATAGTGTATAATTTTATATTTATCACCCTAATTAAATCTAATTTAAGAAGCAATGTAAGACTAATATGATCGTTAGTATTGCTTGTAAAAAGTGAAGGGAGGGGCATCAGATTGTCTGATATGTGGCATTAAAGTTTGATATATACAGAGGCTGTCACTGCATAGTGCAAAGTAGTCACAACTTGAGGAAATAAAGAAATAAACCAATTTCTTAAAAGCATAAATAATTTTGAAAAAACATGAAATGAATGCATCTAAGAAGCTGAAGGGGCTCAGCTAGAGAAGGATGAAAGTCATTAATTTTCTGCCTACAAACTATAGGTACAGCAGAGAGTCTCCAGGTAGATTTACTTCTGCCTCAGGTTCCTTCTGTGTCATCTCAAACAGAAAGCTGACTGTGAAATCAGAGGAAGTATGCACACCTCATTCAATAGAAAAAGTGTAGGTGTTTTGAAGAAAATTTAAGTGATAAAAACACAAGTTATCTTAAGCCTGAAATCTTTAATTGTAAGGCAGGAGAAAGTACTTTGCAAATGCCAGGTTTTGGTTGTGTGCTAAACTGACTTGGTATGTGGATTATCTGTATGAGCAAACATCTCTCTAGGAAATATACTGTTTGAAATAGTATGATTACAAAATACCATGTTGTTTCAGAATCTATGTACAATATCTTAAAAAAGATGTCAAGATGAGACATGAAGAAGAACTGAAGTAATTTACTGTGGGTAGGTATATCCTCAATAAGCTGCAGAATAGAGCTAAAAAAGACAAACTAGTCCATCATTAATGCCATAAAAGCACTCCATTCACCCAAAGACAAAGGTTAAGGAGAGCAGTTGCTAAGGTTCAATGCAAATAGGACCAAGACCACACACCTGCTAGTCACTAGACTGAACATATAACCTTTGCAAATTCAAGGATCCCAAAGAACATAATAACTGTATCAGAAGGGAACACTTTCCACTATCTATCTATAATGGGAAAAAAATCTGGAAAATATGTTTAATTCCAAGTCTTTCACTAAGCTTGATTGATAGCAGAGTTTTAGCATTGGATATTAGAAAGAGACTTTGCATCTATGCCTGCTCAGCCTTTGCTTAATGAGATGCTATTTTTCAGACAGTTTTTTGGTTATGCTTTGCTCCTGAGGTGTGTCACCAAAATGCTTGTAAGAGTTTCCTGTCACAACAACTATTAAGTTTTATGATGTTTTGTACCATGGGAAAACAGTTCAAAATATGACAAGAAAGAATAAGCCACTTTGGAAATATTCAGTGTAAGTTAGGACTATAGTAATAAATATTTAATAAGCCTATGTAACAGCAAAACCATATCTGAGAGAAAAGTTATCACAACAAAGACCAGAGCCAGGTTACTGCATGACCGAGCCCTTGAAGACGCCTGTTCTTAAACACAAGGATTTTTTTTAAGAAGTGAACTATAGAGGATGCTAGGAACTTTGCCAGAGTATGCAAGGGTACAACTGGGAAGGCTAAAACGCTATTAGAATTAAAACTGGACAGGAGATAAAAGCAAACAAGAAAGAGTTTTTCAGGTATGTCAGCAGCAAAAGGAAGATTAGGCCCACTGCTGAACACAGTGCCCTGGTGACTGAGGATGCAGAGAAGGCCAAAGTACTGAATGCTTTCTTCGCTTCAGTCTTTGCAGTCAAGGCCAGCCCTCAGGAAGCCCAATCCAGCCCAATCCAAGATAGTAGGATGGCCTGGACAGCAGAGGACTTGCCCTTGATGGAAAAGGAAGAGTTTAAAGTCTTGCTGGCTCTTAAAACTCATAAGTCAATGGGACCTGACAGGATATATCCAGGAGTGCTGAGGGAGCTGGCTGATGTGGTTGCTAAGCTGCTGTCCATCATTTTTGAATATTCATGGAAGACAGAAGAGGTGTCTGAGGACTGGAGAAAGGCCAATGTCACTCCAGTCTTCAAAAAGGGCAGGAAGGAAGGCCCAGGAAACTACAGGCCAGTCAACCTCACCTCCATCCCTGGAAAGTTGATGGAACAACTCATCCTGAATGTCGTCACTAAACATATGAAGGAAAACATAGTCCTCAGGGGGAGTCAACATGATTCCGCTAAGGGGAAATCCTTTTCCAACCTGACAGCCTTCTACAATGTGGCGTAACTTGCTGGCTAGATGAGGGGGGAGCAGTGGATGTCATGTAGCTTTACTTCAGCAAGGCTTTTGACATTGTCTCCCATAACATCCTCATCAGAAAGCTCAGGCAGTGTGGGTTGGATGAGTGGATGGTGAGGTGGATCAAGAGCTGATTGAATGACAGAACCCAGAGGTTGGTGATGAATGGCATGGAAACAATTTGGAAGCATGTGGCCGGTGGAGTTCCACAAGGATGGATTCTGGGGCCAATCTTATTCAACATCTTTATCAACGACCTGGATGAGGGGACAGAGTGTACCCTCAGCAAGTTGGCTGATGACATCAAACTGGGAGGACTGGCTGATTCCTCAGAAAGCTGTGCTGCCATTCAGTGGGATCTCGACTGGCTGGACAGAGAGGAACCTCATGAGGTTCAACAAGGACAAGTGCAGAGTCCTACATCTGGGAAGGAACAACCCCATGCACCAGTACAGGCTGGGGCTTGACCTGCTGGAGAACATCTCTGCAGAGAGAGACCTGGGAGTCCTGATTGATAATAAACGGTACACAAGCCAGCAATGTGCCCTCGTGGTCAAGAAGTCCAATGGCATCCTGGGATGCATCAAGAACAGTGTGGCCAACAGGTCAAGGGAGGCTCTTCTCCCCCTCTACTCTGCCCTGGTGAAGCCTTATCTGGAGTCCTGTGTCCAGTTCTGGACTCCTCAGCTCAAGAGAAACAGAGAACTTCTGGAGAGAGTCCAAAAAAGGGCCACCAGGATGATCAAGGGACTGGAGCATCTTTCATATGAGGAAAGGCTGTGGGAACTGGGACTGTTTAGTTTAGAGAAGAGGAGACTGAGGGAGGAAATCTCAGTAATAGGTACAGAAATATTGGATGCCAGGAGGTTGGGACATCCCTTATTTCTATTTTATCTAGCAGTAGGACAAGGGGTAATGGGATGAAGCTGGAACACAAAAAGTTCCTTTTACATATAAGAAAAAGCTATTTTACTGTGAACACTGGAACAAGGTGCCCAGGGGAGTTGTGGAGTGTCCTTTGGAGGTCTTCAAAACCTGCCTGGCTGCATTGTTGTGTGATCTAATCTAAGAGGACCTGCTTCTGGATGGGATTAGACTGGATGATCTCCAAAGGTCCCTTCCAACCCTACCATTCTATGATTTTATGATTCTATGTGTGTCTGATTTAACTCCTGGCAATTAAGAGTGCTCCTGGTGGAATGTGTCTAACAGATTTAAGTGTCTTAATAAAGATCATGAGGAATTAAAGGCATAATTTCTGAAATAGTTGGAGTGTAAATTAATGATCAAACCATCTATAGACATATGTAATAAGAGGTCTGACATTGTTCTTCAAGAAAATCTGTATCAAAAAGAAAGAAGGGAATTTTTCCACAAAATGATCTATCCCTATAAATATTTGTCAATATGCTCAGATAATGACAATTTGGTCTTGGTGTACTGGGATAAAAGATGTCACATCTTTTTAATGGAATACAATGTAAGTGAACACAACCCAATCACTGGAATTGCCAGGTAAGTATCAGAGTAAAGTTATTGAGATTTATTTATTTTTTACCTATGTATGTATGATTTTCAAATTGAATACTACTCTGGAAGAGAAACTATGCTAAAATACATACGCCTGAGATTTTTTTTGTAAAAGGACAGCTGAGACAGCTTAAATACATGATGATCTGTTACAACAGTAAGTCTGTTTGGTCTTCCATGAAATATGGAATATTAGTACTAGACATATTGCAAGACATAAGACATATGGAAGGAACTATTTCAGTCATAAGATTTGGAAAGCAGCACATTTGTAGAGTCTCTTAGTAATTGAAAAGTAATGTTTGAGTAAGAAAGAATTTTATTTGGAGAGACAACTGGGTAATAATTCTGAAGATATCAAAGTAAAGAATTTTTAAAGTGAACGAGAAGTATACTCTATATCCCTGCAGTATGATGCCTAGGCTGATACAAATTGGCTGGGGTTGGCCTAGCATAACAATCTTTATTAGCATGTCCCAATGCAAATTTCCACACCTTTGTTTTCCCTTGGACTTCAGAAATAACATGCCAGAGAAGGAATTGGATGCCTTCTGTACAAAACACAGAATGTCATTATTTTTAAAGGTTTTCAAACTATTATCTCTCCAACAGTCTGACTGAATGGTGACACATAAAGGACATTGCCCTTGTCTCTTGTGTCAGGTGGCTAGCCCTGCTGCAGACATTAAGCTCTCAAAAATACTCAATTCAGTATCAAGGAGACTTCTCTGCATTCAATTTGTGGTGGATTAACCTTGGCTTGTTGCAAAGTGCTCACCAAGCCACTCCTTTCTCTGTTCTTCCTCTCTGAACTTGGTATCTGCAAAGCTGCTTTTTTCAAATTTTCTCCTCTGTCTCATAGTTGCTAAGCAGTGGTTTTTTTTACCTTTTCTTCAACATGTTATCACAGAGTTGGCAGCTATGTCTTTGATAGGCTCAGCTTTGGGCAGTGGTTGGTCAGTCTTGGAACCAACTGAAATGGTTCTGTCCAACAGAGGGCTAGCTCCTGGTATCATGTCACAGAAGCCACCCCTGCAGCTTCCCTGCTACTGAACACTTGCTACCTACACTCAATACACTGTTCTTTCTACAATATCTTAGAGTTCTTGAAGACTCTCAAATAGATGTCAGTTTTGAGGATTACTTATAGAAGACAGAAGTCTAGACCAAGGCAAGGGAAGAAACATAAACTGATGGTCCAGTAAAATGTGCTCTCAGATCAATATACTCTAAGTTTGCTTATTAGCCAAAAAAGTACCCAGAATCCTAAATAAAATGTTACTTCTCTGAACCAACTGTATGTAATACTTGCACTGCTAAAGAAGAAATCAATGCAGGTTAATTCTTCTCCAATACTGATATATGTCATCCCTAACACAGTGATACCTAACAGAGAAGTACTCTTTAGTGACTGGAAATAGAATGTTTGCAGAGAAATATGAGCAAAGAAGCTTGTTGCTTGTGCTGTTGTAAACATGTTTGAATTAGTAATCAGTCCTCTGAAGTCAAAATAATGTGAATGAAGAAGGAACCAGACTTAGAAGATGTCTGTTGCTGTATATTATAGTATCAATCAAAGGAAGCCTTGATTGTGTCACCTGCTGATATTTTGTTTATGAGAAAACCAAGTAGACTCTTCAGGGGAACGTTTTTAAGTTTCAAGTCCCTCTGAGCAGAAATTGTAATTCAAGTTGGTGTAGTGCTTAGTAAGATAAGACACTGATTGCTCCTAGTACCACCGTAGTTTTCATCTCAAAGATATTATATTTATTTCCCAGAAATCCTGGAAAAAAAATAAAAAGAATACTTAGTACTGACGTAAAGACAAGCGTCATCATTATCACTTCATGCTTTAGATCATTAATCTGACCACAGAGAGTAATGTAACCAGTAATATAAAATAACATTAGTTCTTTTTAGCGAAGATAGTATCTTAACAAAACTTAGTAGAGTGCAAATGGGTCATCTCCTAGAGAGGAAGCTTTTATTTTTTGTGTTTATTTTAATATTAAAAAGGAAATCTCTTCTATTTTCTGTGCATTTTTATGTGCAACAACGGAAACTTTTTTGTCTTATTTTCCTATATTATATATTCCTACATAATCAATGCCTTAATCCAAAGAATATTAAAGATGGCACTAGATAATATGATAGAGGTCTTGAAGAAGTTTCCATAGCCTTTGAACCACAGGTTTAATTCACTCTAAGCTATAATTTTTGTCTGAAATCTTTGCTGCAGTACACTTTGGTTATAGTAGTAAGTCTGGGTATCTCATATTACACTTTCAGATGGGAGAAATTATTGAAAATGAAACCTAGTTTTTCTTAAGTGAAAAAACACTAGTTTGAAAAGTTGAGTTTCAAAATTGTGACATTCTAAAACATTAGAGCTACTTGAAATCCGTACTTGTAAGCTTTACTTTGGGCAGATATGTTTTCTTATGTCAGAACAGCATAGTGGCGCAGTGTTGTTAAGCACTTGCTTTAGCCTTATGAGGCCAATATTCTCAGTCTCCTTCTATGGAGAGTGAGTAGAGAGAGTGCTCCAGGGACATGTCAGTGTTCTTCTCTGAACCTCTCTCTAGGGATGCCTACTTCTCTTTATAACCATGTAGAGTCTACAGAGATCTGAGATTCTTAGGATGAACTCATCTTTTTAAAAAGTGCTTTCTGTTCTTACAAAGTCCAAGAGCCTTTCAGCACATATCTTAAGTGCTTTCTGCTAAAAATGATTGTTTCTTCTTTTTCTTGTCCCATATAGTCAATCTCTTATTTAATCTATAGATGCATATTAAAATGTATATATTTATTGCCATGTAAGTTAAATGACATTGATGTTTTGCTCCCCTCACTTTTGAAATAAGTTTTTACAGCTATCTAAATAATGAAAATTTGGTGTGATTTGCCCCTGTAGATCTAAACATATGTATACAATCTTCTTAAAGCCAATATCCATGTCTTGATTCACTCAGCATGATAAAAGTCTGCCTGTCAAGTATCCCAAAGAAGGAATCTGGAAAACACTGAATATAGAACAATGGTTGAAGGATACTCTGTCTTACTAGTAAAAGCAAAACTAATGTCTCTGTAAGTTGATAGAGTACTAAAAGCTTAATTTTGATGAGTGGCTAAAACATGCTTTTTGTCCTGTGATCCTTTCTCGTATTAGTGCTGTGGAAGAGCAATTGTTTGGATACTTATCTGTTCATATTTACTTATCAAAAGGTAAATCCCCTGTAACAATGAGAAATACGTGGTTTTAGTTGTTCTGATTCTGTTTGTTTTATAGACAGGGATTGTAATTGTTGAAGTTTTGTCTTTTTTTTTAATAAAAACAAAACTTGATTTACTTCTGCATAAGCAAATGACATGCAGAGTGAAAGCAGAAAATAGCTATCACCTACAATTTTTTCAGAGCTTGACAAAATATCAATAACTTCATATATAGGAGCCAGGATGAAAGATTTTTTTTTTATTTTTATGAAAACTTAATTTTTAGTAATTAAGTAAATAATATTTTCCAGTCAAGAATAAAAACTATCTAAGTGCATGAAAAACTTTAAAATTAGGTGAAGATAAGCTTGAGTGAAAATTTGGTGCCCATTAAACATCCTAAGGTATATATACTTTCCTAAGTATAAGGACAGGGAAGACTGGAGCAAAAAAATATGAAGCTCTTTGAGTAGATGATTAAGTCCATAAGATCAAGAAAAAGCAGAAGGTTAGCATTTTGGGGTCACTTGGTTTCTAGTTACAACATTTGAACCCTATTTAGTTCTGACTAACAAGTTCTGACTGTTGCAACAGAGAACTATAGAAGTGCAATGATCGAGGTCTGTGTCTCAGAGAACAAGTCTAAGACACACTTACCTATGTCTTTACTGTTTTGTCTGCACTAAATATTTCTGAAGTCATAGTTAACCAGAGAAAGGTGAAATTAAGGTTATGCACTTAAAAGCTGATGTTTTTTTTTGGAAGTTAAGCCTAAATGGTGTATGGATCATTTTTCTGAAAGAAAACAGCTTTAATGCAATCGACCAATTTTTGAGCCAGGGCAGTGTTGCAGTTGTGAGTAAAAGAAGATCTGAGATTTAAAACTGAATGATGAATAATTTTCTACAACTTTTTTCAGTGAAAAATTATTTTAAAATTGTGAAATTTAGCTGTACATATGAAATTCTTTCAGAAAGCTATTTCTGATCAATTTATAAAGCAATCGAGCAGAAATATCCTTAGACAAAACATTTCTGTTACTTTTAAGAACTTCCTAAACTAATAAGTAATGATTTCTAATGCTTATCTGAATATGTTACAGTACTAGGTCCTCAGGTAGCTATAGGAAGGCTTTCATTACAATGACTTTAACACTTTGAGCTCTTAACTCCCTTGAAGCTGTTACAAATTTCTTTTTTTTGTTTTGCCTTTTCTTTTTTGTGGTGTTTTTTTTTTTTAAGAGTAACTTTGTGATTTAGATGCAAATAAACAGAAAATGAGTAAGACTGAGGAAGATTGAATGCTTTAACATTGCTATGTCATTGAAAGATTAAAATTATTATCCTTCTTTGGATGAAACTGCCTTAACTAAGAAAGCATATTTTCACATTGGGACAAAAATGTGTTATCTATTGTCTGAGCATGTTAAACAGTGTGCTATTTAGAGCTTCACTGAGAATGTGGTAAATGATCAAGAATGAATAGTTTAGCTTCCAAAGGCTCTGCTGATACTTGGTTCCTGCCAATATCTCCCAGTAATTTTCACTTTCCAAGGGAGATGTCCAAGAAAGAAAGCTTTCCAAAGGTAAGCTGCTATGAATTTTTGAGAACTTTGTCTCTGACCTGGTAATTGTGATGACATATTATGAGATTTATAAATAAGCCAATTCCCTCTTCTCTGAGATAAAATTCTGCTCTCCCCTTTTAGCTTTCTATTGCTGCTGTTTTGAACAGACTTGATCTTTCGTGCTACCACAGAAGAGAATTGAATCCTTTGATCATCTGTTTTTTAAATGGAGCCTCCTTCTATTTTTATATGGTTGGAAATTTAAAAGAGAACTGCTAGAAGTATCCTATGTGAAGAAAATCAAATAAGTAATGGAAGGAAAGATTGTATTAGTCCTGAAAGAGACAAATAGTACTGATCATAAAGCTGTGGAAAAGCTTTCTGTGAATGTTGAGTGCAAAGACTGGGGAGCAGACCACACCTATTTTTTTCACTTCTGAACTTCAGTGTGCCACTTAATGTCATGTCCAAATGTGATGAACCTCCAAAGGAATATTCTGTTCATCCATGACACCTATTGCATCACTCTGGAGTCTTTTTGTCTGTAATGAATCCATCTGGACATTGCACACAGAAAATAAAATCTTCAATCTGACAGTATTAAATCAATCTCATGTTTTCTCAGTGATTTTCTTTCTGTCAACTTATGATTACCAGTACAGATTTTTCCTCTCCAATTAATTAATTAATTAACTAATTAACTTTCACAACACATTAAGGCATTCCACAGCAAAAGGTGGGATGGTTGGGAGGAATAACTTGAAGTCCTTTGTTGTTAATTTCTTCATCCATTTCTCCTTTTTCTAAGAAAAGTACAGTTAGCATATAATGAAGTTACTCTTCCTAACACAGTTTTGCATAATTGTTGAGAAAGAGAAAAACACAGAAATAAAAATTTCAAGTATATTGTTAGAAACTAAAGTAGATTTAGGTCAGCTGCTAATTACAGATACTATTTAAAATTAATTTGTTATCTAAGTTACTAATTTTCCATGTAAAATTTGCTCTTATTATTTTTATTGTGTTGCTGAATATATAAATAGAATGATTCTGTTGTTATTGATGAAGGGAATTAAAGTGATAGATGCATGTTAATGTTTTAAAACAGACCTCTGGAGCACTCACTTGTATTGAAATTTATGACAGGCTGGAAGTGGCTTTATTTTCCTCTGTATTTGTCCATGTACCAGTAACAAATTACCTGATCTAATGAATCACAGGAATGTCAGTTCTGCACTTCTATTTTTAACTGTGCAATCTGTTGTGATTTGAGAACTGAACTGCAGAAATACATCTTGTTATGCAGGAAAGACTTCTCTGTCACATGACCAGTGTTCAGTTGAAGGATGTACATGACAAAACACTGCAGGCATATTACAGTATTTGTATTATGATTAAAAAATACCACATGGAGGAGCAGCCAGAAGGCAATGATATTGAGATGAATTTACTTGTTCTATACACTGGTCTCCTTTAGAGATCACATTGCTTAAACTTAAAATAATTTACACAGTCAGCTGTGCATTATTCATGTCTGTTTTGCTCTCTGTTGCATAATTTTAATATTCCCCAAATTGTGGTGAGATTTTACTGGCAAGAAAGAAGATGTGGTCATCATTTTAATGAATGTTCAACACTACTTTAGAAAGTGGAGTCCAGCACATATTTTTTTGGGACGTGTGGGAATGAGATAGCACAACAAAGGATGAAATTGCATTGTTAAAAATAATGTAAATGTCTTCCCGGGACATAACCTTTTAAAATAAGATTGTTGAGTGTCTGCAAACTGTTATTCATTTTCAAAAGTAGCATTTACTTTAAGGCAACACCAAAGTAAAGATTTCCCCAAAAATTTTATGGTCATTTGCTATCTTAGACTCATCAATTTGAACATGATTTGATCCACTATTCTTATACCAAAGTGACACCCATCTGCAATCTAGGAATATCAGATGTTTGGATGTTCTTTTAGCTCTTTCTAGAAATTTTAAAGTGTAAATTAGAAAATAAAGAGTTTTGTTTTAAAAGCTTTTACATCTAATAACTTCTGTATTTCAGATATAAGACTTGAAGGTTTAAATGAGAGAAAAACAGAGAGAATATCTGTATTTGAAAGAATAAAGAACAAGTAACTGTTATCTGTTGCTATCATGTTGCTTTCCCTAAAATATTTTCTAAATGCCTTCATTCATGTCTGGACCTAACATGCTTTATGTTATCTTTTGCTTAATTAGTGGTATTTTCAATCTCTTTCTCTCCTGCAGTGAAAAATTAGTTTCTAAATTTTAAGAGATATCAAACTTCCTCTAACTGTGAAAAAAACAGCTGAAAGGGTCTAAGGGTTTTAGGCCATGATTTACACAGTATAGTAGGCCATATGCTTCTCTGATAAGCAGTAAATTTTGAGCCACACTACATAATATAGGTGTTTTTAAGGAAAATTCTGACTGGATAATTTGTGAGCATAAACCTATATATCAAGTGTAACAGAATGTAAATAGATTGTGGAGAATCATTCTTTGCTGGATGTGCCCAGGAAAGAGAGGATGCTGTGTGTGTGACAATGAATTAAATTTAACCAATAGAAATGGAGTTTACAGATTACCCTGATGAAAAGCAAAACCATCACTCAGATAAACTTTGACAGGACCTTCCAATCAAAATTCTACTTTCTGGCCCCGGCAGAATAATTTACAGATGTGCACACATGCCCAAAGTTTGATGAACAAATCACATCCTCACAAAAAAACCTGGCAAAAGCCCTCCTGGAAAAGATTGTTTTGTAAATGTAACCAGTCTATGATGTGATGGAAATATCTTTGTACAAAACACATTGTAATGTAGTGTCAGAATGCTTTCATTGACAATTTGGATTTTTTTCCATCCTGATACTCTAATGCAAAAGAGTTTTGCTACCATGAAAATGTGATAGTTTATGTTTTCCTGACTATTCTGGAGCAGCTAATGATGGATAGACAATTTTTTGCATGTTCAAATTCTGAATTACGAGTAGCATGTGGAAAGTGCTACTTGGTACCCTGCTTTTCTGTAACATTTATGTTCTGCTTTCTCTTGGAGAGGTTGGAGTCATTTCTATGAAAAGACAAGGTTTTGGAAGGGGTGGACTTAGACATCTACCTACTCTTGCTGTTTACTCTTTGCATAAAGTCATAATCTCTGATGAGGTAATCAGCATTTCTGCAATGGCAAATCATTTAATTGCACAAAGGAAATTGCACTTCAGGGATTATGATCCAAAAGGATTCTGGGGGCTGTTACCTGGCGTCTGATTTCAATGGGATCTGGAGAAGTTTCTCACTATCAGACCTATTTTCTTGAAGTCAACCAATAAAATCGCCATTGTTTTCAATGAAGCAGAATGATACCCTTAGAAAAAGCAAATGAATATTGAAGAAACAAAGATTCTTCTTTCATGCAAATTACTTTACTAATAAGTAAAAAAGGAGGAATTAGAATCAGGAAATATAGGAGATAAAGAGAAACTGTTGTCTGAATTAATGTCTTTCAAATTTTCCAATGAGGCATTTAGTTAGCATTTGGTAGCAATGGTCATTATACTTTCATAATTATTTAGGGCTTTTTCCCTCAGATACTGGTTGCTGTGAAAGACTGTATCATGGTTCAGTAGTTAGGTATTCTTTTCTACTATTATGCAAAAAAAAAAGAAAAGAAAAAAAAAGTTGTTTTAGGGAGAAGGCTGGGAACTTTAGAAATAAAACAGCTCAATTAGAGAAGACCTGAAGTTAAGGGGAGTGAGTTCTATAGGATATGTACATTTTAAATTAGCAGATTGCAGGAGAATAATCCAAATTAAATTAAAACTAAAAAAGCAACACCACCTCCCCATCTCCCTCAAGCAAAAACTTTGAAATCTTTCTTTGTTGTCTACCCACCATAATATAAGTAAAAGGAAAATGCAAGTAAAATGAATGTTTTACATCCAATGGATATGTTCATGCTTGTGAGCTGTTACTGTGCAGTAACAGTAGTGTTAATTAAAGGTCTTGCCTTTTGTTTTGTAAGTTTTCTGAGTTATTTGAATTTGACTGACTCCTGAGACTGTAGCTTGTCGAAAACCAAGATCTGGTTCCACTGAGATAATTTTTAAATTGTACCCAGCTTACACACTTAGTCAATATATTACACTGTAATGTGAGACAATAATAAATATAGATGAAACTATACTTATCTTAATTATTAGCAGAGAAGAAAATAATGTATGTACAAAGTTCAATGTTTAGTGTCCAGTGAGAAGATCTTGATAATGGTACCGATTGAGCTAAAGTGATTTTTTTTTCGACATTTTTATTAGGATATAGTACTTGATATTAGAAGTCAAGTTAATGAAAAATAAGATTTAATAGTGTAATACTCTTTCAAAAATCAGAAATATACAGTGAAACATATTGTTCCCTTTAGGTTTTTTTCTGTCATTAATTTATTCAGAGCATTTATTAGAGTCTACCTATTTTGTTTCATCTTGACCCAGTCAAAGCAGTTTGAAGACATTTACAATAATGAAGAGGGAGCTTCAATTAACCTTCTTGGCTGAGATATTTGATATGCATGAGTTACTATATAACAGCTTAATTATCTAATAGTCTTTGTAAAAGATTTCTAATAAAGAATGGAATTGATTTATATATTATGAAAGCATAATCATTTATTTAATTTCTCATCAGATTTCTTTTGCCAAAGTGTATGTAAATGAACTAGCAAGCTATGAGACCAAGATCAATAGTCAGGACCTGACAACTTGCTAACTCTATGTATGTTTTGATAACTTTGATTTGAAGGAGAAGAAAAGCTGGTGGTAACTAATAACTAAGTAATACAAAATTGCACTGCAGGTCAGAACTCATTAGTGCTATAGAGATGCATTTAAATCTTTATTCTAGAGATCAGTTGTCATAATTTGTACTTCAATAGATAAAAAGAGACTAAAAGGATTGTCTTAAAAAAATCAGTTCCACAGTTCCCAATTTGATACTACGAATATATATATGTTAGTGTCGTGATTTATCCCTACTACTTTTGCATTATTATGATTAGTGCATTGTCTTTAATAAGAATATAAATATAAACATAATTTTTCTTAAAGATTACATACTTATGAAAAAGAACAAAGGAGCAGATTTGGGTGTAAACATGGAAGAAAAACAGGATCATGATGTTTCAGACTAAGTTCTGATTTATCTCAGTCCTGATGCAATCTGGAGCCACCCCTAGCTTTGAATGATCACATTCTCTGGGAACCTGTCAGTCCATTACAACAACAGTAATCAAAGACTGTTTTTACTGGATCAACTGTCAAGACTTCTTAATAAGAAAGATAATTATCATATTACAAAGAAGGAAACTGAGGCACAAAATAATTGAATGATTTCTTGAAGGTAAAATAGAACTGGTGACATAGAAAAGCACAGGAATTAGGTTTGATTCTTTGATTATTTGCATTACATTTTTTCCCCTCAGTGCTTCCACACTTTGCTTTTGCTGTTATGGGAACTGAAAGAGTTCTTTTGACTTTTTTTTTCCTCTTTACATGTGTGTGTGTAAAAGATTCAGATCTAAGAATAGTGGTTTTGAAAAGGGTTTTCAAAAAAAGCCAGTACAATAGTTAATAGATTAAAAGATAGAAATAACTAGAGCCAAATCCCCACTGAAGTTGATGTGAAATTTACTACTTAACTTCTGGGAATCCAGAATTTCATCATAAGGTGAAATCATAGGAATAAGATGTTCAAACACAAGAAAAGAATAGTTCTAAGCTGACATTTAGGAACACGTTTAGGAAGTGAGTGAAGAGAAAGAAGGAAGTAAAAAATGATGAATTCAAGGCTGTGAGAAAGAGTAGACTTGCACAGATATATAAAAAGGAATAAATGAAATTAAACAGTCTCTGATCACTAAGATAGAGTGAAGACTTTTTTTTATACAAGGACTTGTGGTTTTTTACCCTTTTGAAATTTATTTTCCTCTTCAGCAATAACCATAAAGCTAATAAGCATAAGTCCTGAGCAAGACAAACACAGATAAACAGAGTTTACTAAAATTTGCCATAATTGACTTCTTATATTTTGGAAGGTTTTATTTTTTTAAATTTGTTTATGTTTTGTTTTGTTATTTAGACATTTTGCTTAGCTAAGAAATTTTTTACATTCTGTTTCAGCAAAAACCCCAGTCTTATCTTGTGCACAATACATCTATAAAACATCATGGTTTCCTTCCTAGGTTTTGACCTAGTTGCTCCAGGTGGACTCAACCCTTTAGGTTTCTGCAATGAATGTTTTAAGTTCTCTTTATGATTAAGAAAGGGAATTTCACCTCCAGCAAGCAAGCTGTCTCATCCATAAACTGGTATGCAGGCTAGTAAGGATCACCAGATGTGTGGTGAGGCTTCTACCCAGCTGTTGGCAGGAGATTGGTGTTCATGTAGGTCGTAGTCAGAGGTGATCCCATAGCACAATGTCAGTGTCCTCCCCAAAGGTTTTGGTAGAAAACTGAGGAGCTTGACTGATATACTAGACATGTTTTTTTTTTTTTTTTTTTTTTTTTTTGTATTTTTTTTAAAAACACTAAAAAATTTAGGTATCTCACTTCTGCTTAAGCTATATATCAGTGCTTAAGTGTAATCTTGGATCAGCTGAAAATAGAGAATGTGGACTATGCTTTTCATTGCACATTGTAAAGCAAGGAGGTAATTACCTCCATTTCATGAAAAATGGAGCTGTTAGCAGTAATCGCTCTCAGCGTGGAACTGAAATGTTAAGATTTCTTAGAATGTTTCAAATTGTATTTACAACATGTGTTTTTTTCTTAATCGTTTCTTATGCATCACAGTGTCTATCTGTGTTTCAAGTTAGTGCAAAAAAATACAATTTCTTAATTTGTTCAATGGGATTACAGCTTTCTAGACTACAGTGTATTAGTAGAAAAAAGATAGCTTTCTGGAAAAAAAATGGTTATTGAGTCAATGCTTTGGGAATCGTATAAATTTGCAATACCTTTATTTCAACTGGTAACTGACCTATATAACATAAAACAAAGTAAAGAGTATGAAGTGCTAAGAAATTTCAATTTCTGTAGTGAAAAGTTTGAATTTACAATGAGAAATTCAAATGATCTAGGACAGGTTTCATAGTACTCTAGTCCAGGAGCCTCATTCCTAGATTAGTCAATGAAGACTGATTTAAAAGAAGTAAGTGTTCATACCATCTTAAAACAGGTCACTGGCACACACTATGGTAACAAAAGCATTATAGTAATTATGTGGGTGGAGAAGTAGAAAGTTTAAAACTGAATAGAGATTTGGAATACTGATAAAGTAATCCAGGGCCAGTTGAAGAAAAAAAGTAATTTTTTATTAATATAACTTTGGTGTTTTTTTCTTCCAGAGGGTGACTAGTTCACTGGAATGAAAAAGTGTCCTGACAAATTTTTATCAAACCAGGCCTTTTCTCTATTGTGTTTGATGTGTTGGAAGGAAGACATGGAAAGTAATTATAAAATGAAACTCAAAAATTTTGATGAAAAAGGAAAAAATGTTTATTGAGGAAAAAACTTTGACGAAAATGGAAAAAAAAACCCCACTGAAACTGT
This sequence comes from Urocolius indicus, assembly GCA_013401255.1. Lineage (NCBI taxonomy): Eukaryota > Metazoa > Chordata > Aves > Coliiformes > Coliidae > Urocolius > Urocolius indicus. The sequence goes on along the minus strand of WBNH01002609.1, from coordinate 109,032 downwards.
TTAGAAGAGGTTTTCCATTATGAGGATATCTCTACTTTTCAGTTTACTTGCTTTAATACATCTATATCCTGGGACTGTTTATAGTTGAATGCCAAGAACATATCATTTCATTAACTAAACTCCTATAAAGCTAAGTTAATATTACTTTTTTCCCTCTCCAATAGTAATTTTCTAGTAGCCATAAAAGAAGAACATTATTTGCATTATAAGCCATTTTCTAGACCTGCTATAAAAACATAAAATAGGGATTTTTGTTTTCCTTACATATGACATACAAAATATTTCTCAGATTTTCCAGTACATTCTAACAAAATGTTATGAATTTGTGGAAAAGTCTTGGCCAGAAAGAACAGAAAGAAGAAAAAATAAGAACAAATTGAAATGTCTTTGAGTTTGTGAGTTGTTACAGTGCATATGCAGGTGGCTGAAATGGTGAGAAAGTAGTTATAGTCTTGTAGTTGACAATTTTTCCTCCCCTGTCATTATACTGTGTCATACCATGAAGCTTTACAATGCTGATACAGTTCCTACAAGTTTGCTTAATGGTAAACATGCAGAAATCACTCAGCAACAGCTTAGAAAAAAATATCAAAAGGTCTTTGTTTAGTGGCAGAGTTAAGTTTCTCCTCTGACAACTTCAAGCAACAGGAACGTAGAAATGGAACATTCTCAGTCAAAACATTGAGCAAAATTTAGACACATCCAGGTATGTTCAGGATAAAGAGTTCATTTAGCAAGCTAAATGACATCATTACATCCAGTACACAAACTGACAGTATAAACTAGTATTTTGGAAATCAGAAAACTTTTGTTGTAGATACTGCACCACTTTTGATTTGTTGGTTGTTGTTGGCAGAAGGGGGAAGGGAGGCAAGGGGGAGTGGGACAGAAATGAAGGAAAGAGTCTCTTTATCCCTCCTGAAAGTCCTTGAGTTTACCATCGAGCTTATTAGGAAGTTTTAAAAAGTTTTGCTCATTGCAATAAGTTGCTTCATTCCTATTAAAATGCTTAAAAAGTGCTAAAGAACTTTTAACTCTGAGTAAGAAAAATAGGCCACATAGGAAACACCTTTTCTACCAAGAACTAATCTAAAATTAATTTTCTCAAATACAGAGCTAAACTGCATTTTCTATTTTAAAAAATAAATTCCAAAAATATTATTAAACTATGACTATTTGATCAATTTAGAAGAAACACATGGAAAAGCCTGTAAGTAATAGGAAAATAAATGACAATGAGAAGCCAAACTGTGATGGTCAAACATATTTCAATGTGTACACACTTATATGTGCACTTGTGTGGATGTAACTCCTTTTGTGAGTTATTAATGGAGAAACAGAGCTCATTACATCTTGCAGAAATTGCAGCACTGCCTTTGCATAGAAGCAGAGTGGAGTTAATGAAAACTGTGAAGTAGTTTCAGAGGACTGCTGCTTCTTTTGTGATTCCAGACACCATATCACTCTACATTTTGGTATCCAGACAATACTGGTAGCGTGTATACCCAGCTCATTCCTAGGAAAGTAAACTTTTTTTTTTTAAATGAAAAATCTGGAAATCTCACATAATATTTTTACCTTTTTGCCTTGGGATGTGCATTTTTGCCTTGGGATGTGCATTTCATCATCTATAGGTCTATAGATGATGTCAGCATCACAAGTGACAAGCCAGAGCTGTTACACATGGCCTACACACCCTCTCTGATGAGAAACGCTAAGATGAAGACAGCATCCACCCATATGTGCAGAGGCGATTGGTGGAGAAGAGAGGCTGGCTGAGGGAGAAGTTTGCCTCGGTAATCTTGTTAGGAAACAATGCAATGTTATTTTAATGCCCTTCAAAGAGCACTAATTTCAAGGAAGTAATCTGTTTTTGTTGCATTGCACACTAGCATTCCAAATGGGCAGGCATCTATCTTCTGACAGGCTTCCTAGGGCCTTTGAAGACAGAGTCCTTAAGTCCCTCAATTGCCAACTTAAATGGATGTTACATGGAAAATAAAGCACAACTCTGCGCTCCCTGTGGCTGATAATGTCCTCCCAGTACCACACGCTTCCACTTTTTTTTGTTCCTCTTCTTTATCATTGAAAAACTCTGTAAAAGAACCTTTGTCTCAAATGGAGTCTCATACAGAAAAAAAATACCCCACTTATACAGAAGAAGAATCTAATGATAGTGCAACACAATATTAGTAATACAACAGTTATTTTCTCTTCAAATTGATGTGGCTTTATAAGGAATATATCCACTATATATATGCAGATATGTATACACACCTATAAGTGCAATTTGACTAGAAGTACTAGAAGTGCACTACTGGTAATGTTGAAAAGTTAATCTAATCCAATAATAGATGATGATCGGAGAAAGGCTAAATAAAGAAGACTGCATATAACGTGATCTTTCCCCAGAAATACCTGATCGTTTTCCAGTAATTAATTGTTTAGGCATTTCTTGAACTGGCTTGTATTATTCATGAATTTATTGAATCTTTTTGGAACACTTTTATACCTTTGGCTATTACACTTATCCTCAGCAAGGTTTCATATACATCCATATCCCTCTCCCACCCCTGCCTTGTGTTTGATTTGATCTCAATTCTGCTTTTAGTGAGGACTTACTTTACTTGATTGCCTGCTGGAATAGATAATTCTTGTTCTTAAACAAACAAAGCAAACAAGGGGCAAAAGAGAAAATGTTTTTATTCTTGTAAAAATGGAAGACCAGAGAAATTGAGTAACTCACAGAGAGGACACAGCACTGCAGGGCACTGACCCCAGAACTGCCCCATGTCTCTTGAAGGAAAGCCTTTTCTTTGAGCTCTCAGCTTACAAGTTTTGGGTGATCATGTGGAGATAAAAAAAGACCGCAGTGGTAGCAATCTTTGAGAAACCTACTTTGTGCCCCAAATCATGATTTTTAACACACAGCCCTATCTCTTGCCATTTCCCACAAACTTTCTCTCATTGCCCCTGCTCTCAAAATACGTATAGCCTAACATGTACTTTTGTGCAATAATTCCCAATCATTTTTTTCTTTCCAGTTAAGATGGGAGCCCTGGAGTAGTGAATTTGTTTCACGACATGATTCAGTGGTGGTTTGGCATATATCTTTTTCCTTCTTTAGCAGCTAGTTAGCTGAAAAAAACTCATATATTCATCATCGATTCTAAATAACCACAAGTCAGAGACGTTCTAACTGTATCCACCATTCCCAAAGTACAAGATGTTTTCTTAGAAGGAGAAACAGTATTGGGCTGGCAACTGAGGAATGTGATTGCACTTAGTCATGTGAGCATTTCTCCTTTTAATATCCTTAAAATCAAATAAATTAACTACTCATTAAACTGTTTTTTTTAATGAAGGTGTGTAGTAGGATCAAGCAAAGGCTAAGCGTGTCTCCAACTTAAGTTCACAGGAAGTTGTTTTTATAATCTCTAACAAACCTCATTTTGAGGAGAGTATATAATCCTAGTTGAAAGCTTGATAATGAACTTAATACAATTATGGAAACATATGGAAACACCACCTATAATTTTTGTATTTTGGTACACATAATGATATGGTGAAGAATTTTTCCAAAGTGCATGTAGCATATAGGTAATAGTTACTTCCTTTAACTGCTTCAGTTGTTAAAGATTCAAATTATAATCCAAGGTAAACTAACTTCAGGAGGTTGCGTTTAGTATAGGTTTTATTACACCATGTGACACAGAAACAGAGTTGATAGTTTTCCTCAGCCCAAGAGTCCATTTGTAATTGACGCTAAAAAAATATTGATTTCATACTCTTGCTCTAAAAGTTTTAATGTTTCTTAATGGATACAAAGTGAGCAATTTCTTTTTCAGAATGCAGTAGCACAAAGCATCCAGCCCTGATAAATTAATCAGCTGAAAGGGAGAGAGGAAACAAAACCAAGAGGAAGGAATGTGAATGTGTATGTGATAATGAACTGTAATGCAGGTTTTAGTGCTTTGGTGCTCTGTCACTGCTTCTCTGCTTAGCTCAAGAACACATATGTTTTTGCATTCTTGCAAGACCTATAGATTCTGTCCTCTTTGAGTCTGGAATGGGCTGTTTGGTGTGCAAGCAACATCTAAAATAACTGGTGGTTGATGTCTATTCAGAACTGGTAGATACTTTTAATATAGATTCATTTTTACTATACAAGGTGTGTTCACACACTTTAGAGAAAACAGATCATGTTTTCCGTCTTTTGCTTACAATAGAAATTATGTAAGGGATTATTATATGATCTCCTATTCTGACTCACTGGTTGATGAACTAATTACACTGTGGTGTGATGCTGTTCATATATGGATAGTAAGTTTAATTAGCTGTCAGAGTGTATAGCACCCTTGCATGTAGGCACCCTTTGGCATTTTGAATATCACTAACTCAATATATACCACTCTTATTTGTTCCCTAATATCTTGTTAACACATTTTAAAAATTTTCTTTTGCATACCAAGACAGACTTACTTATTTCTTCAATTTATTCCTTAGCAATTCTTTCACAAGACCCAGTATTATAGTCTAAGTCCTTGGTTATGTTGTTAGCTCTCAAAAGCATGACTGAGTTTCTGATGTGGACTTTTCAAGAGCACATTGTAAGTCTGAAAGAAAAGCAAAGTCGTTTAACTTAGCTTGACTTTCTTCAACCTTGGGTTAATTAAAAATTACGTTATACTTGCTGTGGATAAAGAATACATAGATTGTTATTGCAGCTGAACTGAACTGCAGAAACTTTTCTAAACTTGAATCCTTACTGTTTTAGCACTCTACACCTTTAAAGTCAACCATTTGAAGACATACCTTAATGTTTATTTGAACATTAGTAATAACAATTCTTACAGGTTTTTATTTCTGAGTAGTCTTCTTATTGAGAAGGTGAGAAACAAATGGAGAATGTATTCCCTCATATGTATCTCAGTGTAATAACGTAATGTAATAATGTAAGGGTTTGTGGGGTTTTTTTTCCCTTTTATTTTTCTTTTTTTTTTTTTTTCCTGAGGAAGTTGTGAACAAGAAGATGGGGTAACAGCATGCACTCTCTTGCATTCCTCCTGGCCCAGTCTTGGATGTAACTCAAAGCCTGTGCTGCAAATCTGCCTGATGGTGAGTAGGAACATGTGTCACTGTGGTAAGCACTAAAATATTATGGGAAATAGTCTGATTTCACTCTGTTTTCATTCATTAGAATGTATATCAGTGACCTATCTTCACCCTGTGTGAAGAGCACTACCTACTTATTTTGTTGATTTTTGTTATTACAGTAATTAGAGGGTTTTTTAAGTTTGATGAGTTTTCCTTTTTCTTGTTTTAAATTTTGTTTTTCTTTTTTTAAATATATACTTTGTCAAGTTAACTGATCTGACTGAGCAATCAGTTAATATTTTAAAAGATTACTTTTCCAATTTTTTTTCTAAATATCTGTTGTTTTTGTGTGCATGCATTGAATTCTTAAAGAAATATGATTTGGAAGCCTGAAATCATTAAAGGCAGGACAGAATAGAAAACTAGTCTGGAAATTCTTATCCCACAGAATACATTTAATGATTACATATATTAAATGTTTTGGCTAAGTGTTTTAGAGCAAAGGTAAATTCCTAAAAATTTGCTCTAATATATAACTAAAATTTACTCTAAACTCTAAAATATAACTCCAGTTCCCTGTTGGAATCAGGGTGAGTAATTATGTAGATAAACACAAGAACACATTTTTGAAAGGCTTTTGATCTCCCACATAAACAATGTGCACTTTTAATAAAGTTACAGACCATCCAAAATTTTAACGTGTAAGAGTATAGAAAACTTTTTGATATAAACAAATCATTTAGTAAGACTTCCAGATCTTGCTGTATGTGTTAGTTTTAAGCTACAGATTAAAAACATTAGGTAGTAAGAGATTTGCATTTATCAAGGATTATATGAATATTTTCAGTAATCTAAGATGATAAACAAGGAATATAAATTAGATTTAGCTTTCTGACATAAAGGTTTTGCTGTAATGAGAGTGGTTCTCATTCTTGTTTTACAGTAGTCTTTCTCTTTGTAAACTAAAGTTTAAAAACCCAATATTCATAAAAAGTAAAAATTTAAAAAGTATTAGATTGTATGTAAAAGAGACCTATTCCATAATCCTGGAATATGTGGCCCCTGGCACACATCTGTGGCAATGTGGCATACATATGTGGAAACGTGTTGATAGATACCTTAAGTAACAGTCATTTTAATTACAAATTACTCACAATATTGTTTAGGAGTGGGTAAGGAACATCCCAAAGTCATTACCTACCCCGATCAGATTCCTTTCTTGAGAATGTTCTTCCTCTACAGCCAATGGATTTGAATGACTCAAGAAAACTGAAGAAATTCTGACATAATATGTAAAGGTACAAATAGAAAGAAAAGAAATACATATGTATAGATATGTACTAATTCCTTTACCCAGATGCTTCTCAACTGAAAATGAGGAGTCAGGCCTTATCTGGAGTAGTACATGAAAAACACAGGCACTCAAACTTTCAATTTCTCTTGTTTGGAAAGCTTGCAAAATTCAGGGAGATAAACATACTTCTGACCCATTGCCTAGTGAAGCCTATTTTAAAAATTGTCCTCTGTAGAAGTCACTGTGAAACAAAACACTATGACACTTCAGGGTTCTGTAGTTATGGACTCAAGTTATGCTTGTTGTGAAACACGTTAGAGCTTAGAGCTTAGTGCTCTAAACTTGCAGTATGCAACCTCAACTCATTGAAATCAAGTTAATCCCCAAAAAAGTGAGAGCAGTCAGCGGCACTAAAGCTTCAAATGTGAATGATCAGAAACACGCAAGGTTGCTGAAAGAACATCACATCTATGAGAGGATTTAAGGAAGCGGTGAACTATAATCCCTTGACTGACTTTCCTTTTTAAGGAAAATTGCTCCAACCACCTCTTGGGATATATTCTTAGAGTCAAACCTTTCTTTTGTCCTCTTAGTTTCAGAATGAATAAATAGGAATTTTCATTTTTGCTCCTTACAATAATGCAAAAAAAAAAATCAAAGAAACTAATGGATTGTCTATCCTCTTTAACTTGATTCCCTGGAAAGATATTAATGTTTTAGATTTATTATTTTGACCACCTTAAACACTTTAATGTCATGTAAACAACAAGGACAAATGTACAAAGGCAGTCCATGTAGAGGTCTTATGTATAATATGTCTGGTAACTAGGATGAATGCTCAGATGTTTTATATTAATGTTTTTGTCCATTATCTTTTTGACTGTCTAGACATCTGTGTGTCAATTGTGGTGAAATTATTCTCTTAATTCTTCATGATAACAGCCATAGAAAAGTTGTAATAGAGTAGCGGATGAAGTTTTTGCGTGTAGATCAGGAAAGTAGGAACTTGTTCTACTGCTTTCTCTAACATTAAAGAAACCTTTACAACAACACATTTCTACCGATTTTCTGAAATTAAAATATTTTGCCCAGACACCTCAGAATCTGATTTTATTCAGCATTATTCAGATATAGTTAGGAAGTCTGGTGGTCTGATACTAAACTAATGGACAAAAGGAACACTGGATATCTGGGAAGAAAAATAATTTTTGGTCTAAATTATTCTACCCCACATGCTTTTGGAAATGTGTTTTGATCAAATTGTTTGAAGAAGTTAACAAGAGATGGCTTTTGGTGCTGCTCTTCTACTGATGAACAAATATGTTTGGCAATGCTCAAGGCATCCGTCAGCCAGATAGGAGGAAGCTCCATGGGGGAGGTGTCGCTTTGACAGATGCTTGCAGCTCTTGCTTGAATCAGATTGATTGTACATCTGCCTGCCTACAACTATATCACAAAATATGGCACAACCTCTTTGTCTTCCTGCCTCCCACACCCTAGCTCTCCACTCCCTGTTTATTCTGGATTTGACTGCAGCTGTAACACTGACTTCATCATCTGGGTAGAGTCTCCACTGCATGCAAAGAAATGTTCTGCAGAAATGTGGCTGCTATCCAGATGACTGTTCTTGTCTCATCTTGTACTTCTGTTTAGACCTTTTGATCTCATTCTTGCCTGTGTTGTTTTGTTTGCTTTACTTCTTGTCCCAAGAATCCTGTTGCTTTTTTGGTCTCTGAAGCCTTCAGTCATAGAGCCAGACTTTCTGTTTACTCAGGCCAAAGCCTCCACCAGGTTGCAAATGGGTTATCCAGCTGATAACTGCAATTATCCATCAAACTAAAGAAGGGCTGTGGCAATGTAGTCTTTGACTGAGAGGACTTCTTGACTCTCAGATTTAAGAAGATGTTTTGTGGTCAGCATATAACCAGCATTATGAGTGACATTGGAGTGTTATATATTTCCCAAAATACCTTGTTTATGGCTCTCTGTTAAGTATTTGAAGTATTGCTATTGTCATACCTCTTTTTTTTAACCTTTACCCCTCACAAATTTTTAAGCGTTGTCATGTGGAATCTTTGAGTCCTTGCTCTGCAGTGCTTCCTTAAAGTAAAAAGTTTTTGGTTTTTGTAGACTCTAAACTATTCAGATGGGTTAGTGAGTTTGAAAAAGTTTACCATAGAACCATATTATTCATGTACGCTGAATTTTAAAAAAATGCAGACCTTTCAAGGATTTTCTTGGTTTGGTTTTATTTGTTTGGATTTTTATTTTTCCTAGCAATGGCAGAATTTGCAATCACCTTCTTGTTTTTCTTAAGAAAGTGTGAAATATTTTACATTAGTAGCTATGTATTATCTGCTTTGTTTTCTTTAATGCAAAATAAAATTCGTTTTACTCTGAGGACTCTGATACCAAGTAACTCACATGCATTCTGAACAGTCTGGTTTGTCATAAAGTAATCCATTAAAACTTAGAAGGTTTAATTAATTGTAGGTGAAAAGAAGATTACTCAGTTTTTTTTAGTTTCAGATTTAATTTTTTATTTTAAAATGTGTGTTGTAGGTTGAGTGACTGCAATGAAATACTATTGGAAATTCTGAGGAATCAATAAAAAAAACAACACGAGCATAAGCGGAAAAAGGATGAGGCTTTGTGTACTTTACCAAGGCAATACACAGAACCCGAAGGAATGTGCTACATTGACATTAGGCTAAAATATCTTCAGAATATATCAGTGCAATAAGGGATAACACTGTAGTGAGAGCGATTGGTCAGAATGAAGAGTGCACACAGAGGAATCTCCACCACTCTCATGCTGGACTGTCTCCTAACTGTGTACGTTCACTGCCCTAGCAAAACCATCTCAGTTGCAAAAAAAAAAGGCATTTAGAGCACATCACAATTTATCACTTTCATGGTTTTTGCTTTTCTTAGAGTGAACAGCAAGTAGATGTAGTGACTGTCCCCAGTCTACATATGGGAAAAGTGCTTGCATTCTGGTTTAGACGTTGCTCTCTTTTATTAACTCTTGTAAGAAGGGCCTTGGTTGCTCCTTAACAATAGCATTGGTTATTTTTTGTGTTCCAGAATTTGAGTTAGATCATTCTGTTAGCACAGACACTGGTGCTGTACTTTACTTTCACATTGTCAGAACACTGGTCACAAATGCACACAGTTGTGTGGACAAACCACTTAGTGATGTTGCTTTTCATTAGATCTGTGCTGTACATTCACACATGCAGAACTATTACAGCAGCTTGCAGTTTAAAGATGCCTATCCACACAGTGACCTTCAGTCTCAAGGTGGATGAAGCTTTACAATTTCAGCTACAAATTTAACTGAAATTTACATTTCAATAGCAGCAATAAACACATACAATCCAGTAGTCTATTTTCCAGCCATTTCTACGTAAGCAAAGATTTCTGAAATATCTTGAATTCTTAGGATGAAGTAATCAGTTATTTTTTTCCCCCCCAATTGTTTTCATGTATACTATTACACTTTTTTTGCAAGGGCTCTCCATTTGTGACAACTTTAAGCAAATTCAGTACAAAGTGCAGACAATGCCTAGGCTGTATGAGAGACTCTTAATGAATTTGTATAGCCCACAAAAGATGTATGACTAAGCTTAGTGTTGAATATATGTAGAAGCTGAACTGCTTCAAAGACTCTTTTTGGTCTCTTCCATGTAGCTTAGGATGTTTTTGTAAAGTTCCTAAAATATTGCTTTTGCCTCGCAAAGACAAATTTATAATTGATTCTTTATCCTCTCTGCTGAGAACCTATAAACTACTTTTGATGGCCAAGTAATCAAGAGTATGAGAAGACACAGAAGAAAAATGAAATAAGAAGAAAAAGATAAGGTAATAATTAAACTCAAACTGCTATTAAATGAAGAGTCTAACATAACCTCTTTGTCTCTATGTCTGGGAATTTATGCCTTTTAATTAGTACTACCTCTGGTCCACTTTTGTTTCTGTTAATCTTTTTGTAAGTTTTTGTAAGTTTAATGGAACAATTTTATTAAAGAGAAGTAGATAATTTTTGAGAAAACATGGATCTATCTAGGAAAGGAGGCAATAAAATATAATAATATTGGTAAAGATAGAAAATATTGGAATGACTAGCTTAGTGATGTTGTCAGCAGAGCTTCTGAGCTTTAAAAAAAGGGCCAACACATTTTTTGAAAGCATAATCAGAGTTCACTCGTGATCATAAGATTAGGAAGGTAGTCTTACAGCAGTTTAACGCTTGTCACCGTCTCTGCATTGCTAGGAGTTTGGAACAGCTATCTTTTGTCCAAAAAGTCTGCTCTGATATCTATGTATAATTACAAAATACTTTGCTGTAGACATAATGTTGGAGGTATCTCTATCATAGAAATAAATTATGGGGGTAAAAAATGAAGGGCATGTGTGCAGTGTGTTTGAAGTATTCTGTTCTATAGGGACTTATGGAGAAAAAAGCAAATTGTAACGCATTTCTTAAATGAAGCTATCACAAAAGTCAATTATACTGCACTTGTAGTGCAAAGTAAAGATAGGGGTGTGAAAGCTAAACAATAGCAAACAATGATTTTTTGAATAACAGGCACTGTGAGTAAAACCAAAGATAATGAATTTATATCGGTTTGCTAGATACATTCAAGACCTCTGAAGGAGGTAAAGCATGTACAAATGCATCTGGAATATAATATATAATGAACCAGATATTTAAGCCTGCTTCAGGACAGCTCACCTATATTCAAGTTTAGTGAATTATTTTATTCTCAAACATTATGCACCAAAATAAGAGAGAGGCTAGGTCAACCAGTCTCCACAGGCTTAACTGGCTGGGCTGTGCCTCCCCAAGAAGAGCCCAGAACAAAACCTGTCTTCCAGAGAGGCTCTCCCACCTCTGGTACAAGCAGGACAGAGTTCAGGAGACTCATTTGATGCAGTGACTTTGCATCTCGCACCAGGATCAACACCTGTTAGCAGGATGAGTTCACTGAAGAAAAGCTACCAGCCTGTTACATGACAATAATAGCAGTTCATGTTGTAGTGCTAAATCATAAACATAAGATTGCAATAAAATGCAGTATCTCCATAAATCTGTCAACTGAAGGATATGGCTGGGAATGCCTGTATCTCAACCTTCTCTGCAAAATTACTAAGTCAGTGTTATCAGTGAATTTGGAAAGCCAACATTTACAAAACTAGCAAGTACCAGCAGAGTCAGCTCATGGAAGTGCTTGCAGGTAAAAATTCTTTTGTGACACTTTTGTTTATTTTAAGTATCACACCCCGTCTCGGGCTAAACATTAGCCATTTCTGTCATTTTCTTTGTTCACTCCCAGTTGTTCATTAGACTTCTTTTTTCCTTTGTTCAGCCTCAGTTGCAATACCTGAGATACACTTGATAAACTTTTTTTGGCTTAGTGCACTTCAGAGAATGATTTTTATTAAACTATGACAGTTAAGGTGGATGATATTTCCTGAAGATTAAATTAGTCTGGAGAGAATCAGCAGTTCTTCATTGCACACTAGTGAGCAGATGCAACTCCTCATTTTTTTGTCAAAAATATTTTGTGTTTCCTGAATTCTTCTTACAAAAGCAAAATAAACATTAGATAAACTTTGAAATTCTAATGGAGTGTGAACTCCCTAACAGTTCTCTCATTTAAAAATTTTGAGGCACAACATTTATATCACATTGATAATTGCTTCTGAGTGTGGTAACTTTCCTGAATTTCTCTTACTATCCATATCTACTATTTGACTGTGACTATATATACCTCTTGGATGTCACGTGAGGCAGGTGCGGGGTAGGGTGGTGTGGATGGAGAAGAGCCCAAAAAGGACAACTATTCATTCAACTAAAATTCACTTGTTTGTGCTAACTGGCTTTTGGGAAAGAGTTTGACTGAAACAAAACTTGTTCTTTAATTTAATTCTGGGGTTTGAGTTTAGTAATACATATATTATTTCCAAAGACTGTTGAAATTCTTGTCTTAAGTGGAGGGATCTTTGGTGGAGTCATCCTTGTTTTACAACGAGTGGCTGGCAGTGTCCTGTACGTGACTTAAATGGCATTTAAAAATACAGAGTGTGAAGGTGTATCAATGAATCATATTAAAAAAATATAGAATACTCACCTGGTTTCAATATTTGGCTTTAGATGAGCTTATTAATGCATAGGAGTAGCATAAATAAATGCATATAAACTCAGTATGAAAACTGATTAACACTGATCCAGTGTTAATGATTGCTGATGAGCAGTCAATTATGATGCCTCCATCCTGAGAAGACTCTTACATTCCATAAGCCACTTGAACCATATTTACTTAGATACATCCAATAAAATCCTATTCAACTGTAATGCTTTTTACGCTGATATCCTATGGAAATTCTCCAGACTGCTGTCTGACTGAGTGGAAAGCTGTAATCTCTGAAATAATTGCATTTGAAAGACTTAGTGAAAATAATGGTTGATGCGGGAGGAAGACGGTCTAGGTGACCCAACTGAAGAAAAGCCTTCCAGGTGAGTTCACAGCTTCTTAGAGATTTCTTGGTGATGAAAACTTTCTCAGTGTTTGAAGCGTCTTTTTGAAATAGAAGGTACAGAAGACTGAAGCTGCCTGAATGAAGCTGAAACAGCCCTTTTCCCCACAATCATCTGATCACCATGAGTGTCGCTTCTCAAAGGATGGAACAGCCCCCTTCTAAATTAGAGGGAAGTTATGCAGCTGGGCAGCATCTGTTACCACACAACTAGGGAGCTTGTGAACTGTATAGGACAGGTGGGGAAAAAGCCTGCTAGACCCCTCAAGGTCTTAGCCCTCAGCCACAATAAGTCCACACCTGATAGAGAGTACTTGGCTGTAGGACTGAAACACAGACAGGTAAGACACAAGACAGTACTAATTCCTCTAATTGGAGAAGCATTGGTTTTATCACACTGCTGCAAGAGAGAATGAGTCCTGCAGGGTCAAACTACTGCCATTTTCCATAGAAGAGCATTCAGAGCTCTTAACTCCAATTGTTCTCCCACAGAGCCTCCATTCAGGCTTGTCCTAGAGAGTAACAGGTCAATTTTACCTACTATACAGCATGTATGAACTTGCCTTATGGAACCTGCTATCTGTTAATAGCTCTGCCTTCTATTAGCTAACCGTAGCAATTCAGAAATTAACAGTGAAATGTAAATTAAGTAGAAGAAACACAAAGGAAATAAAATATGTAGGTGTTGAGGGCCTTGAGTTCCCTAGTGTAGGCTGGAGAAAGAGACAGTGGCTGGTCCTATCTCAGGCATTGTTTATCATGTAAATCAATTGAAACTCTTAAAAACTCCTGTCTAGCAGAAATGGAACTTGATGGCTTAAACTTGTAGGAACATATTTCAGGGCTGTCTGGAGCTTAAAATACTGATCGTGCTGTGAGTCTTTTTTTTTTTTTTTCTTGTTGGTATTGTTAACTCTTTGATGTCACTGGCTAACTTAACCCACATAGTCTGATTTTATCTATTTAATTGTTGTCAAGTTTCTACAGATTCTGAGTAACACTTTTATAAAGCTTTATAGCTGTCCTTAGTGGATCTTCTCTATAGGGATTATCATGGTGATATTCTGGAGGCAAGCTCTAATCACAATAAGTTATGGGAAATAGGGGCTTTGTAGCACAAAGGAGTTGTTGTGTCCCATTCTCTTTCCTATCAAGCTTGAAACCTGCTACTGAGCTCAATCCCTCTATTCAGCTCATTTTTTTCTCTTTTTCCCCATCTTTCTGCACTAAGCCACCCCCTTTTATTTTTCTTTTTTTTTTTTTTTTTACCTACAGCCTAGCAGACACTGGTATTTCCTGTGATCTTTAGTTTCTTTTAACAACACAGCAAGGTAATCATGTTCAGATGCATTTTAGACATCTGTAATAAAATTTTCTTCTTAAAGTAACTAGATGTACTTTCCTCCACTATTCAACTGCTGAAGAAAATGTAACCCTGCTAATTATTCTAGTAATCCATTTTAGTTCTATTGGTAAGATAGGGCATTTGATAGCTATAGGCAGAGCTTTCAAGCTATTTGGTTAACTCTATCAATTTAATAGGCACATTAATATGTGAGTAGATCTGCACATTTACTCTCCCTGTTTTTCTCAAAAAATGGGTAGTAGATGAGATTCTGACTCATGTAAGGAACACAGTTCTAACGCACAGTAAATTTTGGAAAAGATAGATGTATTCTGTCTTACTCAAATTCCATATTTTTTATGTATAATAAATGACATGAGTGTCAGTCCTGTTAGCTGCACTTAGCCTTTAATGTGAAATTAAGCTGAACACTGAAGGAAATGGACTCTCACATTTAGTCAGCTTGAAACGTATTCTTATTTCATCAGAAAAAGTTAATTCTAGACATCTGAGGTGTATCAAACGTGAGTTTGCTGTTTGGTGAACCTTTAACCATGTATTTGAGCTGGCATCATAGAATCATAGAATGGGAGAGGTTTGGAAGGGACCTTTAGGGATCATCTAATCACATTTCATTAGAGAATAGTTCAGACATTCAAAATATGAACTGAGTAGGTTTCTACATTCATTTTAAAAAGTAGTTTGTATAGTTCCCATCAGATTACATTATTCACTGGGTTAAAAAAAAAATCGATAGAAATCCTTATTCTATTTAATAGTTTATTTAGGCAATTTTGTTTTAAGAACAATGGTGAATTCCCTGAGTAAAGACCAATCAAACAAACAAAAAGAGGAAAAACAGCTACTCTTCTGAAGGAGAGCTCTGGTACGTCAGTTTGGACTGGGTGCAAGAATCAGCTGGTTTCTGTTATGTGGAAGGTCAATATAGATTATCAGAAATGGTCTGTGGCCTTAAAATCCCACAGGAAAGATATTTTTACTGATTTCGTAATACTGATAGACATAGATGAGGTTGGCCTAGAAAAATAGATGCTAAAGCTACCCAGAGGAAAACAATTTATTTAAGGAAGAAGTGTAAAAATGATTATTACTTCCTTTGAGACAGACACAAATATGAAATAATATCAGATTTTTTTCTGTTAGTGGTGCATGTTTGTTGTCTGTAACATTCAAGGAATCTTCTCCATTTATAATTTACTTTGTGGCCATATATGTAGCATTTTGAGCACTTATATTCTATTCACTCTGTATTGCTATTTTAATGTAAATGCTTACCAAATAATGACTTTCTACTTAAGAAAAAAATCTCCATTGTTGCAGGATCTGCATCTGATAATTGAATATGTCTAGGACTGTACAACCTGAGCAGTAGGTGGAAATGTGTAACAGGAATCAAAATCAATTATTGGGCTCCCTCACTCACAACAAAAGCAAATTATTGCTATTAGAATATTTTTGCTTAAAAAAATAAATGAGATAATTTGTAATGTCTTAAAAATGAAAACAAAAAGTATACCACAAATTCATTTTTTCAGGTGACACTTAATCAGAGTAAAAGTCAACCAAAGTAATAGTTTTTAAAGAATCACTGTGTCCTCATATTGTTTCCACCAACTTATTAAGCATCTCTGAATGCAGATGAGTTTGTGAGCTGGAGAGGCGAGCGTGGTTGTAAATTATGGAAGAAATTCTTATTTCTTCCATAGATTCTAGAGAAGTTTATGCCTTGAAAAATTACTGACTACAAGTTTCTTCTACCCAGGAAAAGGACTGACTACTGCCCTGATTTGTATACTCTTCTATCTCTATCTGAATAACTATAGTTTTCCACCTTCCCATGCACACACAAAGGAATGCATGTATACACACACACATTCATTCAAAATACAAAGAAATTCTTTTTCAAATTTGATTCATTTTACTTGAAATTGCAAGTATTTTATTTTTTTTTCTTCTTTTGGTATCACTTTCTCTTATAAGGCACATGCTGCATAATCAGCCAACTACTCTGTAATTACGTTGCAAAGACTATGTAAATACTTAATTATTTTCATGCAGATTACTTGATAATTATACTACCAGTTACAAAGTAATTCAAAGAATAATTACCATGTAACTTCCACTTTTTAGATGTGAGGATAAGGCTTTGTTTTAAAGATATAGAGAAGTGCATAATTATCCTGGGATTACATTCTACTCAGATTGTTGGTTTTCCTATATTTATGGTATTATTATATGGCTACCAGGCTCAGTATCATGTTATCACAATCTGAAAAAAATAAATCTTCACTCTCTGCTTTGTAACAAGTATTAGACAGTGCCAATGATATTTTTTTTTCTATTTTCCTGTTAATTGAAATGATTTAACAATTTTTTGACTGTGAAGAAGAAAATGACACAGGCCTAGATTCTTAAAGGGCACTTGGATTCTGAAAAGCTCAGTTATGTCAAAAGTATTTTTTAATTTCTGGAATGGATACCAGAATATATAGTCTTTAAGAATAATGAGGTGTACCAGAAAAGATGCTATTCTTCTCAAAGGCTAACCTAGAGGGAGAGAGGGTGATGGGTGTCATCTACTGCTCACAGGACTATGTTGTCTTCTTAATTGCACAAAATAGATTTTGAGTAAAATATACTATGAGCAATTTGTCATATATAAAGTGACTCTGTGAGTGTCATTTATTTTCTAGACATGAAGCTATAGATTAATGAATTTGTTGCCTTGTTGGCCCAGTTAATCTTTAATTACATTATAGAGGATGAAAGTGCTTGAATAACAAGACATGAGAATGTTGTTTTTTCTCCTTCTGAGAAGTCCAGTATCTTGTCTATTGGCTTTAGCTACCAGAGAAAAAACAGGGTGTACCACAAAATTTATTTAAGATATAATGCCCAAATACTCTCCAATTTGTCTTGATACCAAATCTAGATGCAGTATACTTCACTATGGAAGTAAGAGGGATGCATGTAGAGCATATGACCCCAGACTACCTACTGCCTCATAGTATGCAGTGCCCGAGTAAAGGGATGATCCCACTCAAAAGATTAGTAAGGACCAACATTAGGTGCAAGCAAAATAAATGATTGTCTGGAGCAGTATGTTGGTGAAGAGGTCACAATTCATCATCTGCCAAAGAAAATGTCTGGGGAGCTTCAAGTTACTGATAGCAGATTATGACTACCTGGTACCACCTGAGCAACTCCTCCAGCAAGGACCTTTCAGAATACGCCCAGAGCATGGACAAGGTCTCTGCTACTAAGAGGAGACAATGGCACTGGCAATTGAAATTTTAACTTTGCTCTGCATGCTTCCACCTGCACAGGTAGCAAGTGTCTCTATCTAGCCAGAGCATGCAGAGGTGCAACTAGGAAGGCTAGAGTCCTTCTAGAATTAAATTTAGCCAGGGAAGTTAAGGATAGTAATAAGGCATTTTTCAAGTACATCAGCAGCAGAAGGAAGATGAGAGGGAATGTGGGCCTGCTACTAAACACAGAGGGTGCCCTGGTGACTGAGGATGCAGACAAGGCTGAACTACTGAATGCCTTCTTTGCTTCAGTCTTTATGGCCAAGGCCGGCCCTCGGGAAGCCTAGTCCAGCAAGGATAATAGGATGTCCAGGACAGCAGAGGACTTGCCCTGGGTGGAAGAGGAAGAGGTTAAAGACTTGTTGTCCAAGCTTAAGGCTCATAAGTCAACGAGTCCTGATGGGATGCATCCTAGAGTGCTCAGGGAGCTGGCTGATGTGATTGCTCTATTCATCATTTTTGAACAATCTTGGGGGACAGGCGAGGTGCCTGAGGACTGGAGAAAGGCCAATGTCACTCCAGTCTTCAAAAAGGGCAGGAAGGATGACCCAGGAAACTACAGGCCGGTCAGATCGACCTCCATCCCTGGAAAGGTGATGGAACAACTAATCCTGAATGTTGTCACTGAACATATGAAGAAAAAGATGGTTATCGGTGGAGTCAGCATGGGTTCACCAAGGGGAAATCCTGTTTGACCAACCTGATAGCCTTCTATGAGTGCATAACTGGCTGGCTACGTGAGGGGAGAGCAGTAGATATCATCTATCTTGACTTCAGCAAGGCTTTTGACACTGTCTCCCATAACATCCTCATCAGAAAGCTCAGGTAGTGTGACTTGAATGAGTGGATGGTGAGGTGGATCAAGAACTGATTGAATGACAGAGCTCAGAGGGTGGCACAGAATTGAGTTGGAGGCCTGTGGCCAGTGGAGTTCCACAGGGATGGGTTCTGAGGCCAGTCTTGTTCAATATCTTCACCAACGATCTGGATGAAGGGACAGAGTGTACCCTCAGCAAGTTGGCTGATGACACCAAACTGGGAGGACTGACTGGTTCCCCAGAAGACTGTGCTGACATTCAGTGAGATCTCGACCAGCTTGAGAGTTGGGCAGAGAGGAACCTCGTGAGGTTCATCAAGGACAAGTGCAGAATCCTGTATCTTGGAAGGAACAACCTCATGCACCAGTACAGGCTGGGGCTTGACCTGCTGGAGAGCAGCTCTGCAGAGGGAGACCTGGGAGTGCTGATTGATAACAAACTAAACATGAGCCAGCAACATGCCCTCGTGACCAAGAATGCCAATGGCATCCTGGGATGCATCAACAAGAGGTCAAGAGAGGTTCTTCTTTCCCTCTACTCTGCCCTGGTGAGGCCTCATCTGGAGTCCTGTGTCCAGTTCTGGACTCCTCAGCTCAAGAGGGACAGAGAACTTCTGGAGACAGTCCAGCACAGGACCACCAAGATACTCAGGAGACTGGAACATCTTTCATATGTGGAAAGGCTGTGGAATCTGGGGCTGTTTAGTCTGGAGAAGAGGAGTCTGAGGGGGGATCTTATTAATATTTACAAACATCTAAATGGTGCATGTCAGGAGGTTAGGGTATCCCTTTTTTTCTATTGTAGCTAGCAATAGGACAAGGGGTAATGGGATGCAGCTGGAACACAAAAAGTTCCATTTAAACATAAGAAAAAACTATTTCACTGTGAGGGTGATGGAGTCCTGGAACAGGCTGCCCAGAAGGGTTGTGGAGGCTCCTTCCTTGGAGGTCTTCAAGACCCACTTTGACGTGTTCCTGTGTGACCTGATCTAGGTGAACCTGCTTCTGCAAGGGGGTTGGACTAGATGATCCCTAAAGGTCCCTTCCAACCCCTATCATTCTATGATTCTATCTCTGAGGGATAAAATGAGAAGAAGGGACCCGGTGCCTCCTTCCTGCCTTCTCCACTCATCTGTGATTATTTGATGGAAAATGAACATCAATTGTCTCATACAAGTGAAGCAGAAGGGGAAGCTTGTTGAGTGATAACTGATGCTTCTGGGAGCTGCTCTATGACTAACATACAGCTAATTTTTACCAGTAAGATCTTTTGCTGATAAAGGATGGCAGCACTTGGTTTTATTTATATTGCGAGAATTCCTGAATGAACTTGGAAACTACTTTCATTAAAGGGCTGAACATGTTATGGTAGCTCTGTTGTTACAACTGTGATTACAGTGTATAAAAATCTGTAAAAACCAAAGCCATGGGCATCAGAATCTGTTACATCTAGTGAAAGAATGCAGAGAAAACTTCATGCATATAGGCATGCAACATATCTCAAAGCATCTTGGCAAAGTTTGGAATGCAATGTACCTTTTCTCTGATGCCTCTGCAGCAGCAGAGGAACTCATTAGAGTTATTGGAGTCCTGCTGTAGTTATTTCTTTTTATTCAAGCAAAAGCACCTAGAAAGACATGCTTCCCTCTTACAAAGGACTCTGCTGACATTACATCAGTGCCAGATTGGCACAGCCTTGGAGGTGGATTTGCTTTGGAACTGTTCAACATACTTTTTGCCTAAAACCCTTTACAAATCCAGCATGCTATTCAGGCTGTTAATCAAGGATTGCCCATGTGTGTGTTGTTTTACAGTTTGTAAAACAGAAACCAGTCTACCATGTAAGAGTATGTATCTATTTTAGATCTATGTATAAAAAAATACATGTAAGGCTATGTGTATTTTTGTATCTGCATGTATATATCACACAGTGGCTGATCTTAAGGAGAAAATGCCCTATTGTACTTGAAAACTTGCTGTCAGATACCTTAGTATCTTATATTTAATCCACTCGAACTCTTAGACAGCATGTCCTGGGGCTCTCTGATAAGTTTTAACTGGTACCTGTCAAAAGCATTCCTCCTGCTGATACCCTGGAGCTGCTAATTTGTTGTATAGGTGACAAAAAGGGCCAAGGCAAATCTGAGCTGCCAGGGAATATCTTGGCTAATCTGTAAAAATAGATTGCCAAAACATTTTGTTTCATTAGACTGGAGGACGATCAAACCTGAGATAATTTTGTATGTGTTTTCAATGTACCAGCTTTTCTCATTCTTACTATGGCAACTGGCCAATACTTCCAGTGTAAAATGTACAATGGACTGTCAGGACTAGAGATGTGTTTATTTGGCAAGACTCAGATATGGCTTACTGCATCGTTTTAAAAAAACACTTGGGTAGTTAATTCCACCCTTTCTTAACCTGTTTGTTCAAATGTGCTGGTTTGGGAATGGCTTCAGTCAGCTGGTATAGTAAATGATGATGAGTTAGAGTTGGACCTTCCTACTCTCACTGGATAATGCTTGTTTTAGAAAAAGCCAAATATATGAGACACATCCCTGTGCACTGAGCCAATCTGTCTTTTCCTACATACCCCTCAAAGTGATGTATACAGTGAAAAACACAAAGATGCACTGTGAAACAGTAAGAATCTACCTATTCCCAAAGAGCAGTATTGGTCTCTGATTGCTGCAGCTGTTCAAATGATTCAGGCATTGAGAAAGCCGTGACTCACAGCACTGTTACTGGAGCAGCCCAGTCTCCCTAATGGTGAATGTCTGACTTGCTAGGTATGATTTCCGCAGGAGATGTATGAAGTAGGATACTGGAGAGATAGCACAGGATGTGTGTGGGTGTTACAGATGGCACAGGAGTATGTGTGCTAGGCCAGAGCACATGGAGCCTTAGGGTTTGCTCTGCCATATTTAACAACAACTGTAAAAGAAAATAAAAAGTCATTCTGCACTAATGGTCTGGTAATAGTAGCTTTGGCTCTGCACCTTTGCTCTCTTATGTGCTTCATTTTCAAAGCTGTAAGTAAAGGGAATCTTCATAAAGGTCTGCTTTTGAAAGCTATTTTGAAAGTCTGTGTGTTACAGCAGCAAGGCTGGGTGGTATTCAAGTGATGTAGCTAATGTTCATGGTGTCACTAACTCTCCTGGTGGAATCAGAATCCTTGTGATATTTTTTTTTTCCACTTGAATCAATTGCTCAAATGAGGAAGTTATATGACACCATCGACCTGTCTCGGAAAAGAAGGTATGATTTACCATTTCTTTGGACAATAAACATCCAGCAAGAAAACCAAATTTTTTTTAAACAAAGTGTTCAGATGTTCACAAAGTAAGTAAAAATGAGAAGTTCTTAAAAGAATAAAATACTTTAAAACATTACTGCAAAACGCAGGAGAGAATTCAGTGGTCTAGATGTTAGTGTTTAATGCTCTAGTGTACCCAAGACATCCACATGGGGCTGGAAGACTTGAGAAGACTTAGATCAGGAGACCAGGCACTTTCCATTTACTTTTGTGTTAAGTGACTGGTTTTAGGCCTCCAGATTCCATTTTTGGGCTCAGCTGATGTGAATTGTTTAATCAATCCATGTCTTGCAGGTGATGTGCTATAAACAGCTTACAGAAATCTGACTTTGCCCTCACACTGTTCAGCCTGTCGTCTCCTCTATACATGGTCCCCACTAGTTCCAGTTATACATGGTGCATCCTTAGTTCCAGCTTCAGTTTTAGCTTGTGTTTCCATCTCCCTGTTAAGTTCTTTCCTTTGCTAAAATAGGCAGATTTCAAATTCACATCTGAGATCTCTAAAAACTCAAATAAGAGTTTTGGTCACTAAAAGATCAGTAAAAGTGCTTGAGGGATGCTGGAGCACCTTGAGGGTTTATTAGTTTTTGAAAGAAGCTTGGCTACTCTGACTGATTTGTGTATGCATATCTTGCTCAGGTTATACATCATCCTGGCTTTCTTTTTGTTCCCATGAAAGACAAAATGCAATGCCAGCACCTTATCTGCAAAGCCTGAGCTTTGCTCTTGACTCACCAGAACTTATAAAACTGGAAAAAATTTTAGCTGACCTAGAGAGCTGTAGGCAGCTACGACCTGCAACTACCCCTGAGAGTTTTGTGGTGGGAGAAACTGTTCAATGTTTCAATGAATGACTGAGGATGTTAATGAAACAAATGTAATATACCTGTGCATTATTTTCTATCAAATTGCAGAAAGAATCTAAGCGGCTAAACAAAATAAAGCTGTCTGGAAGCTCTTCCTGGCCTAAGCAGCTCATGTTTAATATGGAAAAGAGGTCTGGGCATCTGTCCCATGTCCAAAACATAATCCTTTTGTACGTGCTGGAAATGGATGCCCTTGTTTATTTATTTTTATCACACCAGCGTTGCATTTCACTAAGCAAACATTACAATGATGCTACTGTCTCAGGCTATTTAGATTCCAAAGAGACCATAAGAATTTGCCAAGAAGTGAAAATTCCATGGATTTCTGACTGTTTCTCGTACCAACTACTTTATCTCATTTTCTCAGAGGAGATACACTGCATGATTCATCAAAGTAATTCGCAACATTTTATATTGACTCACACTTTTGCAAATTGTAAGAAAATTCATACAATGTCAGAATTAGCAAGTGGTCCTTAATGCTTCCTGTCCACTTGGCATTTTGTAAATGGATATAAGATTCCAGAGCAGTTCAAGTGATAAAGCTACTAACCTAGTCTTTCCTTAAAGAAATATAAAGTTGCTGACTTTGTTTTTCAACTATAGGTACATTTTGTTGTCCAAAGTCAAGATTTGATTGAAGTGAAATACATCAAAAATATCTGGAAAATAGTTTAGCTCTTTAAAAGACAGTTTTCAGAGGTAATCAAGTGTTTTCAACTGCACTATTTGAGAAAAAAGAAATGTTGACAGCTTTCCTGTAAGTTCCTTTCCTGCCAAATAATAATTGTTCTTTTAAGTGTCCTGCAGTATTTCATTACAAAATAATTTATATTTTGCTGTTTTGTTAAAAGCAAATTATTTGAATCCATTCTCTTTGGAATTCTACAAATTAGTCACATCCCATTCCCAAATAAGGCTCATTAAAAAGTATTATTTAAGTCACAGACATTTCATGCTGTATTATAGTGTAACCTAAACCATTCAGTTAAGATGAAGTAGGGGAGACTGGTAGGAACAACAGCACACGTCAACATCATCAAGAACAATATTTGACATTACAATTGTCAGTGCATTATTTTGACTTAAGTTATGCATATCAGGCAGCATCCTTATCAAGACACAACCTGGAACTGAATTAGTACTGCCTCTGGGGACTGCATCGTTTTTATCTTGCAGGTGCTATGCAATATACTGTTGGGATGAATTCATAATGCCTGCTCCTGACATATCCCACATCTTTTTAAACTTGTGTAAGGGCTGTTTGTGGTGACTCACTGTGGCAGCAGTATGGTCTGCTCTTTCAGTTACATTTTTGATAAATATAACGACTTCTGATTGCCTGTACAACTTTGAGAGTGACAATCCTTCCTCACCACCCCCTCTCCCTTAAATTCAAGAAAGATGACAATGTTTAGGATCTGTTGTTTGTAAATATAACACTCTTACTTCAAATTAGTACTCCTTTTCTCAGCCACCAAACATAAGCAAGGTGAATGCTGAGTAGTTCTTCTTAGTGGGTTGTATTTGTAAGTTGGATGAATACAAACCATGTGAATACAATGAACACCTCAGGTGTTACAACAGTTTTAAATATGTTAAAGAAAAATTCACTCCTAGAAAATAATCTCATATACCCAGGACTGCCTGCAAATGAATCATTAATGTTGATTTACTCTCTCTCCCTCTCCTTAAGGCTACATTGTTATGGCCTCTAAATGAAGGCACATTAATTTGAGGGGGAAGAGTGTGAGATAAACCTCTTGTTTCAAAAGACTGTTATAATAATGTTTTGAAGAACAAGGAAAAACAATACCAGCCAGTTAATGAAAAGCAAACAAAAAATCTTTCCATAAGTAACAGTGAACCACTTGAAGGGAACACAGAGAAGATTCACATTTTCTATGCATATTTATCCCGGGGATGTCACTGGAAAAAAAAAGGAAATTCACTTCATATACTAAGTATGATGTAGTGTACAGCAGTCCTCCCTGCCTACACTCCTGTTTCTATATTTACCATTATGATTCAAAAAAAGGCTTCTGCATATGTTACTATTTTAAAATTTAAAATGGCTTAAAATCAGATAACGGTGACCAGAATGACCTAAGTAAAAATGTTTCCTATCCTGAGTTACCATCAGCCTTTTTTTTCTATTGTCTCCCATTGTTTGCCTCAGCCTTTTTGCTGAACGTGTGTCTTAACTTATCTGTAAAGCCCAGGGAAAAAAAGGGGACAGATACAGAAGACAGAGCAGGCTGGACAACAATGAAAGCTGGGTGTAACCTTGTCACACCAAACCTGAAAAAGCTTTCTCTACTGGCTGTAGCCAAAGGGAGAGGCAACACAGGCTGATTCATGACGGAAAGTTTTCAGGTTGGCACAGGTCTGTGGGAGCTACACGGCAATTCTGATCTTGATTGAGATGTTACTTCATTAGTTAAAAAAGAAATAAAGTCATTCGCAGCATTTTGAAATGAGAGAAACACATTTTATTTATCAGAGGCACTTGATTCTGTGCTGTGACTTTTGTCTTATATTCAGTTCAGAATAAATAGATGAAGATCTTGCTGCTGCTGTAACCTGACATTTTCAGGGCATTGAAGTTTCTGTAGAAAAAAAGCACGAACTGCAACAGCTGTCACTTTGCAGAGACAGAGTGATTGAGAACCTCATAGTGCCTTGCCATACAGATCCTGATGCATCAGTGATGCTTTTTCCATTATAACAGATAGCCACTATCAGAAATGATGTACAACCAAGAGGCAGCATTTCATGTTCTGGACAACTGTGTTTCTTTTGCAGGATGTGATACTGGTTAGTTATTTATTGAATATAGGTATAGGCAGCCCTTTTCCCTTACCCATATTTGAACTTAATTTTTGAAAAGTAGTTTCAATATTTATCTCTAAGATCATAATCTATCCAGAGAGCGACAAACCAACATATATTTTAATGTTGTTTATATGGAAATGTATTAATATAAACTTGTATCCTCAAAATACAACTGAAGCTGTTGGTTGTCACCTTAATTGTTTCAATTAGGCTTTGCGTACTCTGATGCTGGGAAATAATCATGTAAAGCTTTCACAGAGATGGATTCCGCAATGTGTTAGGAGGTAAATCAAACTGTGGTTTTAATCTGCTGCAGGCTAGACAAATTGCTATGTGAACATTTATTGCTTTTAGATTGTGAAACTTTTAGCAACGGTGATTTTCCTCTTGTATCTAAGAGGTTTTGTGTCAAAGGAAGACCCTTGTTGAAGTGAATATATTTGATGCAGCCATTGCAGAAATAGGTAGCAAAATACATCCTGTGATTCAGAGAGCCTGTGATCAAATAGACACAAATAGTTAAACCAACCTAAAACCAGAAAAGAATTCTGCTAGTCATGAGGTTTAAACATCCTCTCACCTCCCTCCCAGAAAACCATCCAAAACCTCACACAGATATAAAATTAGAAGTAAAGTTAATGATGTAAAAGTCAATCAAGTACTTAAGGAAAAAAAAACACTGTAGGTTAATGGCAACTAGTGAAATTCCTCCCTACTTTAGAGGTTCAGGATAGAAGAAAGTAGACACCCAGACTGACAGATTGAGTGATTGGGAAATGTATACTTGCCCTTTGCCAATAGTAAACTTCTTTCAACTAAAGACAAGATTAGTTGTTTGTTTGCAACTAGTGTGTCTAGTGAATCTTGCATCAGAAACCTATATTTTGAGGAACTTTGCAACAGATTAGTCATTCTCATTGCAGAGGGTAGCAAATGAATGGAAGTTAACCTTTGTGTTCAACCTCACTTATTTTTCTTTCTATATCCTGTTTCATCTCCTCTGTAGTTTTATTTCTTTGTAATCTGTATTGCACCATAAAGAAAAGGGCTGATGAGGCTGAGGGCTGGGGGTATGGAGGCAAGTAAGAGAGATTGGAGGTGGCATTCAGAAATGTGAGTCATGCACACAGAGAAATATAGAGTTTGTCATGAATACATTGAGTTTCGTGACTCCATAAAATTTTAAGTTACAGCTGAAATGGGATGTATTCACATGCCTATGATTCCACATAAGCTTCCACACCTGCCATAGATCTACATGCAGCATTAGATGCAGGTTGATTACTGATGTATTGGGTGTGCTTTTTAAATTTCAGGACAAAATGCCTCTGTTATATGCAGTGGAATGAAAATGCATGTGTTTCCACTTACCAGAGGTGACAGCCAGTTTTGCGCAAAAAGGTCTTTTCTTTAACCACTGAAAACCTATACAGCTGTCATAAATCTCTTTGAAATGGTATTGTATTAATTTCTGATAATATCCAACTTAATATCATTGTGTTCACTTTATGCTGCCTTAGCCCTTTCCTGTGTATTATGTAATAAGAAAGTTCAATATTCACAGGAACTCTTTAAGCTGCTGAATGTGAAAATCTTGCTTTCAGAAGATTAATGATGGCTCTTTGATTCTTCTTACCCCTCCCTTATTGTAGCTCTACACTTTCACATATTCATCCTGTTTTTCCTTCCTTTGCTTAATATGATATCTATATCAGACACAGGGACAGCAGGACAGATTTCTCAATTCTCCACATTGCTGGAGCTGTAAAGTCCCCTCTTTCTTTCTTTCCTTCTTTTTCTCCTCCTTTCTTTCCTTCTCTCTCTCCTCCTTTCTTCTTTTTTTTTTTCTTTCTCCACATTTGGAAGCTATTTTCACTGCAGAAGGCAGCTCCCTAACCTTTTATTTGATACAGATAAACAATTTTCACGATGTAAAAAAGGCCCTAAATAGTGTCTACATATTTTTCAGATTTAGAACTGTCTAATTTGCTTCTCATTTACACAGCTTAAAGGATGTCATCCCTCTCCTGTTTGATCTGAGGATGCTACAGACAAAGCTGTGCACTGCAGTATTTTGAAATGTAACTCCAATAAGTAAATTGTACAAACAGGAGATGAGGAGTGGAGTAGGTATTTTTAATGGTTTGGGAGAATAAGGTATCTTTCAGTGCTACCTTGGGTATTTACTTCTTTTTTATCTCTTCCCTTTTCCAGGAAAGACATGACTTTAAGCCCTTGTTGTCCAATAATGCAACAGTGATCTAACAGGGTAGAAGCTGAAAAGTATCATGACTTCTATAGAAAATCCTGAATTTAGTCTTCTTCAGACCTCTTCTATATGGCTGACAAATAGTTCACATTTTGATATGTTTGTTTCATTCCCCCTCCCGCTTTTATGCTTGTTATTTGACATGAATCCATTTCTTATATCATACTTCTTCAAATGGCAAGATTTCACTTTTGACAGTGACAAAGAAAGCAGATTCACCAGTTTAGATCCATACATCAAGGTCTTTAAAATACAGCTGGCTACACCTATGACTGTTGGTGGCAGTAGCAGAATTCTGACAGTGACATTTTGCAATGAGTTAAAATAATGAAAATAGCATCTTCTAGAGAGAAAGCCAGGGGAAAAGTTGTCATATTCTATGAGAAAAGAAGACTACAGGAGAAAAGATCATGCAATAAAAATGATTATAAACTCTCTAAAATTAACCAGTTGGTACAAATAAGAAGATTATGTTTGAGCCTAAAGATGCTGAACAAGAGAATCATGTCTTTGTGTTGTATTCATCTGATGAGGTGTAGAACTTTGCATCATATTTTAAAAACAAGATTCATGAAGATAAACAGCTTTCCAGCATCAGTTACTGAAGGGAGATGAATCAAGTTGTTACTTTACAAGACTACCAAGCCCTGATGCTTCTGAGCAGTTCAGAGGTAACTCCATGCTAGCATTGAGCATGTGACCAGTGACAACACTGGACTAGTAGGAGGGTGGAAGACGACAATTGTATTGCATTTGGTCTTCCTATGCCCAGCCTTAATCCATTCTGCATTGGGTTGATTGGGATTCAGGAAATGTCAGGACTTGATGTGAACCACACAAAATGCTTCCTTAGCTCTTTTGGCAATGTGGTATATATCTTATGGCCAAGTAGAAATTTTGGATATGAATCTTATATGGCCAGAAAGAGTACAAAAAACTCTTATTTAGTTCAGAAATGTCCCTCATTAAAAATGTATTGATATGAAACATCATTGAAAGAAATTGCAGAGAGAAGTACTTATAGAAGAGCTGACGTATCCAAGACTTGTCAACCAAACAAAGCAGAGGTAGAACAAATACGAAATAATACTGTTGAGGAACAAAAAGTATCAAGAATGAATAACATCAAATGGGCTACAGTAGGTGCTGTATAGGTGATATATGATGTTGCACTGGCAGAGGTGAGGAAATGGAGAAGTCTGGATGTCTTTTGTTTCATGTCTGTTTATTTCAGTGTGTATTGCCTTTGGAATTAGATCCCAAGTCCACCTATCCATCTTATCCAATTCCACCAGCATCTGTGAATATCCCTCTTGCAATTTGCTCAGTCTGATTCTTGCCCTCTGTCTATCTGATTCTCTTGAGTTCTTCATGCCTGAATGACCAATGCTATGATTTTTATAGGAACTGTTGAACCTGACCTCAGCCTAGCCTCTTTTTCTAGCTTAGGTTGTGGTCATTGAATGTAAGAGGTGGAACTGGATGGTGAGCTCAGTTCTGTTTCCTGAAAGAGTGCTTCAATTATGGAGCCCTAATACAAGAAGCACATTTAAAATAAAGGAATGTCTCTTCTGTATTTTGTGCTCAGTTGCCTGGGTTTAGCAGTAAGTAAGCTTCAGAGCACTGACTGCACTCAGGATCTGATGGTCTTGGATACAAGGAAATCTCACTCATGAATTCTAGATTTATTTGGCAACAATATCAAGTCAGCTAAGATGATGGGACCAGTACCAGAATTTCACATGCTTAAGTAAATTTGAGTTGAAAATGTGAGATAACAAACAGAATTGAAACTGATACTGTGGGTTATTCTGTGATGATTAAGCACTTAGAAATGAGCTAAAATAAAACATGTGCCTCTTCTTCTCTGTAAAGCTCACCTCAGAAAGCCTTAACAAAGAGTGTGTTTAGAAGTAGAAGCATTGATCTAGTCTGAAAAGAAGGCTCATAAATTCCCAAGGAAGGAGAACAGATTAGGGTCATGTCAGAAAACACTTGTGAACTGCTCCATAGCACAGACAAGGAGATGAAGAGAAGAACACTCACAGAAACACATGAAGTTTTAGCTGGGAAGAATTTTCCAACTGATATTCAGAAGTATGTTCTGAGGACCAGATAGGTGACCCACTATGTTCCCAGACAGAATGGCTTTTCAGTTTTAGATTCATGAACTTAACCATGTGATGCATCTTCTGCCAGAAAGATGCATTGCTAGCTCCACTGAGATCTATGATTTTTTTGATAGGTGACTCTTCTCATCAAACTACAAACAACTGCTTATTTTAATGTTTCATGTTTGGAGTTTCAAAACATTTTGGCATGAAAAGTATGGTAAAGTGGTATACATGGGAGAGACAAAGAGGGTTAGGACACAGGGTCTTCTGTTCAGAACTTTGATATGATCTCATCTGGAGAAATACCAGATATTGAGAGGGTGTAAAATGCAGGTGAAAGTTCCAAATGTGAAGCCATGTCTGCTGTCTGAAGAGCATAGTTCTGCCCATGCCCAGTAAAGGTCAGGAATACTGTCAGTGAAGATATCAAAGGACAAAGTTTTTGGTATTTTGCTTGGAAGTTATATCACGAGCATGAGCCAGAAATCTGATCCTATCCTCACTAAAAGCACAGACAGCTGGCTGCAGGAATTTAGTTAAGGATATCAGTGAAAAAACATGAGGTGATAGGGAAACACAAGGGGAGGGAAGATCAACATCCTCTCCCTCCATTACTGACAAAAAGGAAAGCCATTATCCTCAGGTCACAATCCCAGTGCTGGTAAGCTGATATGAGTCAGAGAAAGCAGGTCCTCCACCCATTTCCACAGGGAAAGCATCAGGTACATTGACAAACTTGGAATAAGTGCTTTATGACCATGAAAGGTAACTTACTGTATATTAGTAGTGAGAAACAAGGTTGAAGATGTTGTGCAATGTGATGTACCTGAATTTGGGGAAAAAAAAGCAGTTCAGCTTAATATCCATCCATCCATCCATCCATCCATCCATCCATCCATCCATCCATCCATCCATCCCTCCCTCTCTACATTTGGAAAGTACTCTCAAACTGCGAAATATCCCCTGGGAAAGAATGAAGAAATCAGGAGAGGGTCAACAAACTATGGGACCATTTTACTTACAGAGACATCAAGTTATAATTAAATGTGTTTGAAATGAAACATAGGTTTGTTGAAAGGAAAGTCTGGGACAAGGAAGTCATGGGATGGAATACGCAAACCAGTCTTTGTAATCAAGCTTCTCTAAGATAGTTACCAAAGAGATCTACTCAGCCATTTCACTAAGGAGTGAGAAATGTGAAAAATTAAGGATATGTCAGTACTGTATTATATAAATACATGCTTATTAATGTACGTATTTCATACTATTCTGCAGGTGGTTTGGAGTTAACTCTAGAGCCTTACATATGAAAAATGAAAAGAAAGGAAACAAATTTCAGGAAAAGAGTAACAGCCACTTTTTCCAAATAGCATACCAAAAATCCTTCAGAAAAATATAAGTGAATACTTTTGGATGATACTATCTGATTTACTGTGGGAGGAATTAAGGTAAAGAGTGAAGCCACACATGGCTTCATTGGAAACAGCTTGGGCTGTATTGAGTATGGCTTGTGCAGGAAATGGGTACATGCTTAAGAGTCATATAGGTCAGGCACAGGCCTTGTTCAGGCTGTAGTAAGCAAGCTCTGATCAATGGTAACAGCCATGGGTACTGAGTTATTTCATACCTGTTGTTTCCTTGCAGTAATCTTAGATTATCTCTCAAAGACAGAGAGTCAGTGCTGGTTTATTGACAAGCACTGACTTTTCACCTCTTCTAGCTCCCCCGCCACGCACTCTTCTCATTTAGCTGTTGCTAGGTCCCTATTTTTCATAAGCAAGCCTGGAATTGGACATTTAATATTGTGTAGGTATTACTGGCTAAACTTCATGAATATGTTGCTACATATGATATTTTTTTTTTATACTTTTTTTCTGCACCTCAAGTTTTGTGAGGACTCAATACAGTTTTCTGGTATTTTGGAAACTTGTTCATATTCATACAAGTTGATATAATGTGTTAAGAAATGCATAATTCCAGTTCAGTGCTTTTATTCTCAGCTGGAGCAGAGCATAAGGCTAAGGCATTGTTTAAAACACGGAAACCTTTCCAAATGTATTAGCAGATAAATACAGAAGCTCACAGTTGGCTGCCCTATGTAAAAATACAGTGTGAAAATATCTAAGAATTATGTTGAAACCTTCTCATTACTGAGATCACAGAACATACTGGCTACTGGGTGTGATCCTTAAGGCTAAAACCCCCTAGATTCCATGAAGATCCTGTAATGGAGAAGGATGTTTTAAAAAAACATAACACAAACCTCATGAACTACTTAATGGATCTTGGACCTATCTAATGTAAACTTGGCACGTTGCACTGAATTATTGTCCAGCATTCTTCCTCAACATCACTGCTATGTTCAGGAATATAGTATTAATGCAATTTTTCATACTAAATACCTAAAAAAACCCTAGCAAGATAAAGCCTTTTATTGTGCCATGGATGACACTTTAAAAACTGTCACTTTGAACTTTAACATTGGTATTTGAGGGGATAAAAAGGTTTAGAAGTAACTCTAGGACAGTAGGTATCAATGCTTCCCCAAAGACTCCTTTTCTCTTATTCTAGAATGGACAGATTGATAGATGTATCCAAGGATGATATGGCAGTAATAATCTTAGAAATCCCTGCTGATTCAATCTTGTGGACCACAGTGCCTCATACTACTCAGTGAAGGTGAATAAACTTGTGGCCATTAACGTCGTGTAGTATAATGAAAGTCCTGCTTAAATTCTGTGTAAAGCTCCATAGTTACTCGAGACTTAAGTGTTGTATATGTATCTGTAGATCTTAGAAGAAAGCAATATGTTAAAAGTAGCTAGATAGGTAGGGAACCAAATGATCATTTATTATTTACCCTTATTACTCTGTTGATTAGATTACAGAGCATTATAAAAATTCTTCTGTAACAATAAAATTCTGCAAATAAGAAGAAACATATGTTTTATCACTTGTAGACCTACGAAAAAATTCCAAACTCTATGTTTTATCTCTTCTATATTGCACATTCTTTCCAAAACCACAACTAATATATCCAATGTCAAGTTCAACTTAATTTAGAAACTTCTGCACTCAGTAGCAATCCTGTAGAGTAACTTTCTTCCATGCTGACACATTCTGTGAATTTTGAATCAGGACAAACTGCAAAATGAGGAATCCTAGAAGTTATAACTGAAAAAAGCAATTGCCTTACTTCATTAATCCCATAAAAAATTCCACGTATGATTTACACTCATTCTCTACTTTAACTTCCTTCAAGCCCATAAGCAGTTTTGAAGTCTAATTTATATTACTTCAGGTATTCCTCTGACTTTGCTGAAGACAGCCATAAATCCACCCTTTGTCTTTCTGATTGCTGGCATTCTTTCTTTAACACATAGTAAAGGTTTTTCACACTTTGTGTGTGGTAATTTTGTGTTATAGAGTATTGCTTTATACTGAAATAACAGTATCAAATTAATTTGATTTGATCCCTTGAGCTGAATTCCAACCACCAGCCCACATAGGGAATAGATCTTTTATTTATAATTCCTTTACTACTGACAATCATAGTGGCAATTTCATGAAATGAAATATATCCCAAACCTAAAAGCCCATTAATATGAATTTATCATTGATCTGACTTTATTAACTTTACTGAATTGTTCTGTTTGTTTCAAGAGGATTAATACATTTTTTTTAATAGTTCAGAAATAGTTGTAGGAAAGAAAATAAAAATTTTCTCTTCTTTCTAATAATAAACTTCTAAACAGATCACTATTCCTTAAAACACATAACAATTTAGTCATTCCAGAAGTCAAATCTCCCTGGAATTTTTTTTGTAAGGGTTAAAAATAAAATAGACTTTTCAAAACTAAAGTAAACTAAATAATAATCTCATTTTAACTTCACTTTTTTTTTTTTTAATAGTGTAGAGTAGTTCTGCTTTCTTATCAGTTGGGCAGTGATTTCCTGTTACTGAACACACATTTGTGTCATAGACAATATAATGGGTATGTATATTAGCTACTATATCTCTTTTAAAGTACACCACAAATAAGTGATAGAAATCCGTTTTATCTTTCAAAAGATATTTTCTGCTGTCTGTATTAATTGATGTTTCAGATGGTGTGCTGTCACTTTTACATTTTACTAAGGAAAAAGAAAAAAAAATATGTATTACAGATATTGTTATTAATATAAAGCCTGACTTTTCTTGCAGAGTAATTTGAAATGACACTACGGAGCTTGACAGTTCTTGTTGATTACTTTCATTTACTAGACAATTTTACATGCTATTGGCATGGGGACCTGATCTGAGACAACAACATTGCTTTATTGATTATCATTCTAAATGAAATAAATACCAAATCAAACAGTAAGCCTAACTAAAGACTAAATTATGATGCTAGATAAATCTTAGTAAACAATGATTGAAGAGAAATAAGACACATAATAAATGATTGAATAATCAACTAATAAACACCTTTTCTGCTGGATGATGGACTGAGGTACACACAAAATTTATTTGGCTTTGTTTGGTAATGTTGAGGTGCTCATATACTGGCTTCGAAGTGCATACTATTCGTTTCTGTAATTCAGGCATTTCAGGTCACACTAATATTACTTCTTCCATTTCTTTGAGGCAATTGAAAATGTTTATGAGCTAAGCATGATTGAGCTGGCCTTACGTGCATTAAAATATGATATTAAATCAAAATTTTAGAATTGTAGATTGCAATTTTTTATCTTCATCAAATACCCAGATATTGCTATTAAAAACCTGACAATCAACCAGATTGAGCAACTTTTCCAAGTCTAGGTACTTAGAAACACATTGCTATGCTGAACCATGTGAACTGTTAATTGATAGTTGGGATATGATTCTAAAAGTATAAAAGTCAGAACTTCCAACCCTGCAAGTGGATATACTAGAGTGGTGAAATTTAAATTAGTGCTCTGCAGTCTTGGAGATGGGTACATGATAAAGAAAATGTAAATATATCTTACATGAACATGATTCAGATACTTTTAAAATTACATGATAAACCCCCTCTTTTTGGCTCAGGTTTGTTTTTATCTCAATAGTACATTTCAGTCTTATTCCAAGGGAGTTTTGCTAGGGCACTATGTGTTGATCACAACTTTTTCATGTTGCTTTTGTTCTACCTGCTCATGCCTTATCGAGTTTTAGGTACTACTTCTTTGTGTATGTGTATCTGTTGTGATAGGTCTTTAATTATGTGGCCAGTATGAACCAAAAAAAAGCTCCCTCCCTCTCTCTCTCTCTCTCTTTCCATTTCCTTCCATAGATGGAGAGCCTTGGAGAGAAGAAAAAAAAAAATCTCAAAATCATAAAGAGGATGAAACTGACCTCTTTGACATCTATTTTTAGACCCTGCTGTTCTCCAGCTTCAAGCACACAAACATCCCAAATCTTCCAGAAACAGATTTCCAGACTATGACTGCTGCTTCTCTGCTGCTTCCATGTCCTTGATCTGCCTTTCTCCTGGCATCTTCATTCTTCTGTCTGCCCAGGTCTGGCAGGTCATTCTCAAATGCCTTTAGCTCCAGGTCCTAATGTTGCAGTAACACTGTTTGCAATCTGATGATTAGCCGTGCACACTGGAATTTACTTTTTAGTCATCTGCAGAAACTCTTCTCCATGAAGGCTTTTCTTTCAGCATTTGCGAGAAAGAGGGTCTTCCATATAGAGTGGCCTCTTATGGCTGTTCTGATTC
Source organism: Urocolius indicus (assembly GCA_013401255.1). Taxonomy (NCBI): domain Eukaryota; kingdom Metazoa; phylum Chordata; class Aves; order Coliiformes; family Coliidae; genus Urocolius; species Urocolius indicus. Next base: position 73,484 of record WBNH01002609.1, on the reverse strand, counting down.
ACTATAGAATGTGTGAAGCTCTAACAAGTGAAAGGGCATAGTTTCTTTTTTTTTCCTATAAGATCTCAGTTAGGACTACTCCATTTGTGTATTTATCACTTACATGAAAATCTTCTGTTGAAACTAGAAAATTGCTCATCCTACTAGTTACGTGGATGTAATGTAGATCCTTTCCACAGCCTGCAACTCTTCAAGAACTGCCCCAGAATGTGTCCTTTCTATAGGATACCGTCCTTCAGGAAGTCACCATGGAGTCACAGTTCCTACCAGCAAACCTATTTAAGTATGGACTGTTCTCCATGGACCTTGGCTCCCACCAGCAGCTATAGGGGAATCTGCTCTGGTGGTTAGAATATCTTCTTCCCCTTCTAATTCACTAACTTTGGTGTCTGCAAGACTGTTTCTGCCACATTTTTCTCACTCCTCTCACAGGTGCTGAACAGTGCTTTTAACTCTTTCATAAAAATATTGTAATGAGTTCAGCTTTAGTCAGTGGTGGGTCAATCTTGGAGCTGGCTGAAGCTCGCTCTGTCTGGATGGTGGCTTCTTACAGAAGCCACGTCTCCAGTCCTCATTATCAAAACCTTGTCAACTACACCCTATACAATAGTTTTATTAAGCCGAAATGCAATTATGGCCTGTAGTGAAAGCATTTAAACATACAGGGAGAATAAGAAGAGTGCTGAACATATGATATGGCCATGGTACAAGAAGGTTGGTTTATGGTAAAGGCCTAAAAGTTGACAATAGAAAGAAAATTTAGCAGTTAAAACATCTTTTGAATTGATGTGACAACTCTTCTGCTTGCTTCTGTAGAGGGGACACAGGCCTTTTTTATCATGAAATCAGTATTAAATCCTTGAAGTGTGTAGAATGTCACCTTTCAGATCCATTCTGTTTTCATTTATATTGGCTTAATTCAATCAGGGTGCTGAATTCTGGGGGGAAAAAAAAAATCTTTCTTTACTAAATATATATTTCTTTCTTTACTAAGACATCTCCCTTCATGGTTTGAGGGTAATAAGAAAACATATGTCCTATAAGTTAATAGTGCTATTTCATATTAAAAAAAAAAAATTATTATTGTACTGTAAAATGTTATTTTCATTTAAAAAAAAATTCAGTTACCTTTCTACACTTTCTTAATGACTTTACTAACAAGAAATCTGTTGAGAAGTATATAAATTCTCTGTCTTGATGCTCATTAGAACAATTCATTGAGTATTAAACATACCAGCTATCTCAGTCTCTTGGTGTCTATTTTATGACTGTATAAGTCCTAAACAGTTTTTAACAGGTCACAAGCCTCAGTGTAAGGACGTTTGTTTGTAATAAAAACTCTCCTGCACCTGGCTTTGTGTTTTGTAAGAAACTGTTTTTCTCCAGGGTACAATTACATCAAGATTTTTTTTTCAGACAGCAAGAAGAAAGGGTAATGGACAAAACTCAAGTTACACCAAATATTTAGGCTAGAGTTTGGCTTTGCAATCTTTTGGATATTAAGCGTAAGAGTTTGAAATCCCATGAGAACAATAGGTTTTTATTTTGGGGATGTTTTAAAAGGTTCTAATTTACACTAAACTTCCTTTAATTTTTAGTTCATATTAGAGTCTTAAGTCAGGCAAGTGAACCATGTTTTAAATAGATTTTCTCATTCCACCAAGAAAAAAGGTAGTGTTTTCCTTAGAAAGGTTTAATATTACTAATGGTTCTTATTCTATGGAAGGGATTTAAGAAGCCAATTTGGATTAACTGGGAGTATTATTATTATTCTTTCTAATTGATTAAAAAGTGTTCTATATGAAAGGTCTGTTTTGTATGGTACCTCCATCTATAAGAGGCAGAGATAAAGGAAAACACACTCCTGCAGATGAGTGTTCCAGAAATACAGACTTGACAGAATAAGACAGAAAACTTGGAAACTACTTGCAAGTTATAGTTCTAATTTAAGCACAATATTAAAATATAATCTATGCTTACCATTGCAGAAAGGTAGCTGTGGTGACACTAAAATAATGTTTCAACAAAAAACCTTTTAGAGAATGTTTCTCACAAATCCATTGTCAACATAGGTAATTATAATAAAGGAAGTGTGATTTCATTAACAAGTTGATACAAATTAACCCCTGTATAAAACTGATACTAGAATCAAGGTCACTGTAAGCTTATGTCAATGGATAGACATTACCTCTTTTCCATATTCTTCATTTTCTGCTTATATAGCTGCACTTTTCCAAGAATGCAAAAAGGAATGTCTTTGAGAGATGACATACTTTATTAGAAGCGTTGACATGGAACAGTCATGCATTCTTGCATAAAATTAGGCATCTAAAATGTTAATAGATTTATAGAAATATTGTTTATAATACCATCAAATTGTTTTCACAGTTCCATTGTCCCAGGAATGATGGACTATGTGTTCTATACTATTAGCCAGAAAAGGGGCATGTTTTAAGTCCCTCTCTTTCCCAGGGGAAAAAAAGGGAAAGTTTTGGCCACAAACTGTAAAACTTCATCATGCCAAAAGTACAAAGCCATGAATTTGAAGGAGTAAAGTGCCTGTGTTTTGTACCTGTCTTTGCTAACGGTTCTCTTCACAGTTCTTTCAGCCATTGGTCCTTGGCCATTGAAGAGGTTCCATTGATCTACTTTGCTGAACTTTGTGAATAAGCTGGGATTTTTCTCCACCTTTCCTTGATATTCTCCTGTCTCCTTTCTTTTGAGCCTTTACTCTTTCCCCCACTTACCATGTCCTAACCTTTCCTTGTGGAACTTCAGGCAAATGGGATTACCCTACAGGAAACAAAGAAATGGGCAAATAGTTTCAGAAATATATACAACAGTTTCAGGTGGGGAGTCATCATGGTTTACATTTTAAATCTTATATAAAGTGTTCATCATTACAGACTCTACTGTTATCTGTGAATGTCACAGAGAATCGCTGCTTCTATACTTATCTGGAATCTCTATTTTAAGTTATTTAAATGAGGGCTTGTTTGTTGTTAAGTTTTATCTTCATGAAATGCTAATATTTGAATGGACAAATGATTCTCTTCTAACTCTGTGTTCCCTCAGTATTGTGTGTATTTTAAGATAGACTCTTTGCAATTCTAAAGTCTAAGTTCTTTTTATGTAAATGAAATATTTGAAGGTTAAGAATCTGATTTAAATCTAAAACATTAGAGAAAGAGAAGGTTTCCTTTTATACAGCCCTCAGCAGAAGAGTGTTCTGCTTTCCATTCAGTAACAGTGCTCGGACTATATCAAATGCAGTTTTAAAAGTGAGGTCATGATGCTATGATTCAAAATTTGTCAGATGTAAAGCCATAAGGGACTTTTAGAAGATGAAAAGACTAGACTTCTGATGTGACCTGATGCAGCTGAGTAACTCCCAAAGTCACAAGTCAGTTTCTGACTATAAAAGAGACATCTGATCAGATTGTCATGCTTTATGTTTAATGGAGTGTTACAAGGACTTTGACACAAACCATTACCCACTATTTACTTATTCAAGGCAGAAACCTACTGGAAAATTGAACAAAATTATCCATACTTTAACAGCTTTGAGCAGTTGCAGTATGATCAAAATTTCAAAAACATGGCCTTTTGAGAACACTGGTATTAAATGCTCTTGAATTCTTGTATTGTACCTTAGTCATTCCATTTTACTAAATAATTTTTAACCTCAGGATGTCAAATAGAAGTGTTGCCAATATTGCAATTTATACCTGACATACATGGCCATATTATAGGATGATCTATTATTGCCTAGATTCAAATGGTAATCAGTTGTGAACCTGTTTTTCTTTCATATCTTACTGTTCTTGGAACAAAAATATGTTAGGCATTTTCTTTTAGTATTTACAGTACCTTTGAGAATTGAAGCTGTTGTAAAAATCAGTAGCAATAACTCCAGTCTTTGATGTCATTAGGAATTTGAGTTTTCAACTAAAAGAAGATGCTCAGAGGAATCTTTGTCACATCAAACTGCTCAGAGGAAATATGCTATTGAATAATTAGTTCAAAGCCTATAGGTTTCTACTCAAAAATGAAAAGCTGGTAAAATCATAATTCTAGTCTAGAGAGGGATGCTATTGTGATATAACCAGTGAAGCAAAGCTCTTTTGCAAATCTACATTTATTACACATTGGAAAAATGTATGATTAATGTCTACTAGTTCTGAAACTTAGAAAGCTAAATGATTTGAAGGCTGTCTGGGAGTGGTATAAACATTCTCAAAGTAAGGAAGAAGAGGGAAGAAGGTATCCCAGGCAATTTTTCCCTTGTAGAAATGACCAGGTCCTATATAATTCTTCTCATATGTGATTACTAGATGACTCCTCAACGGATACCAATTATGAGCTAAGTAATCTGGTGAAAAAGATCATATTTTCATTCAGGACACTAATGGTAATACAGAAAATAAGAAGAATTCTAAAACTTATGGAAATTCTGTGGTTAATAGAAAAAGATTACAAATATCACAGAAACTCTTCAATTTCCAGTGACTGACATAGTGGTGTGAATTTCCATATGAGAGACAAAGTATTTGTTTGCACCATGTTAAATTGGACTCAAGCATTGCTTGTCTGCAGAGAAGAAATTCTAGTGCTTCAGGATATACTTCAAAACAATGCATATTAAAATGTTAAGTATTACTTTAAAAAGAGATGTTTTGACCAAATGACTTCGGGGTGAATTCATTTACTAATCTGTATATTTATTAAGTGTAATCCATTGCTGAATTTTTGTGTGGATTTTCTTTCTGATGAATCCAGTAATTGTAGAGATTTTTATCAGATTAAGCTTTGCCCTACAAGGCAAAGGATCAAATTGTTTTTCACTATCTAGCTGCTTTAAGTGGGCCTAGAGGTCAATCATATCAGTAAAAGTTCTGTCTCTGTCAGTGGAAGAAAGTTAACTGAGAAATATTTGTGATATCTCTAATGATGTTCAAAACAATGGTCAAGGAACAGAGTTGAGTCAGGTGTTTTACATGAACTTGAATGGTTTACTATTGAAATGCTCATTTGGCTTCCAGTAGTTTAAACATGTGTAAATATTTATGAAAGAATGTGTACAACACCACATTTTTTTGAGGTAGAACGACATCTTTGTCATTATTTATACATTTCACAAAACATATCTTAAGACTGGGTTTTCAAATGCATTGTATTTGGACGCTATTTTAAACAGAAGTCAGGGCCCTTTAGACAGTTTTTTTTTGGGAGTTCCACTAAGTCTGGTGCCCCAAAAAGCAAGTTGCTCATTGAACGGAATAAGCAGAAATAATTGAACATCTCATAGAATTGTAGAATCATTGAATAGTTTAGGTAGGAAGAGATCTCTGGAGACTGAATTCCACTCTCTGCACAAAGCCTCTCCAATCAGCTCAGAGAGCTCATGGACTGTCCAGTCAAGCTTTGAATATCTCCAAGGATAGAAATTCCATAACCTTTTTGAGGAATCTGGTCTACTGTTTTCTCTGTCATCTATCTAGACTTTCCAGTTGTCCTGGGTTTGGCTAAACCCTACCCCAAACCAGTTCTTCAACTTGGTTCTATTACCTCCTGCCTTTTGTGCTACTTTGAGTCTGACTCTGTCTTCTCTCTGTTGTCCCATTAGGCAGTTGTAGATAGTAAATGTATTCTCTTTAACATCCCCTTCTTCAGGTCAACCAAATCCTGTTCTCTTGCCTTGTCTGCTCTGCTTCAGCCCTCAGCTAACTTGTTAGTACACTACTGCATTTACTGCCATCTACCAATGTCTGCCTTCTGCTCGTAAGCCCCAGTAGAGGTTCACAAATGTAGGAAGGAAGAATAATTTCCATCAGCCTGCTGTTTGTATGCTGTAACTGCAGTCCAGGAAGCTCTTGGCTTTCTTTGCTGCAAAGGTGTACTGATGACACATGCTCCACTAGCTGTCCAGTAGAACCTCCAGTTCTTTGCTGCAAAGCTGCTATCCAGACAGTCTATGCCCAGCCTATGTTATTGTGTGGGTTACTCTGTCTCAAGTGCAAGACTTTGCTTTTGTCTCTGTTGAAATTGGAGAGTAATTCCACTATTCCAGCCATTGACTACTCTTCCAGCTTGTAATCATTTGTACACATGCTGTGTACTCCTTCCCGGTGTCCAGATTGTTAATATTAGATAGTGTTAGATATTACATAGTATTAGATAATAATACGTATATATTATATTTGTTAATAATATAATATATTAATAAGATATAATATGTAATTTTATATATATTATATATATATAAAATAATAAAATGTATTTATTTTACAAACTCAGATATTACTAATTTGACCATGGGCATGTTGAGGGACACAGTATCAAAGACCTTAGTAAAACAAGGCATTTAACTTAACTTTGTTCAAAGTGCCCATCATGTCATTGTAGAAGGCAACCAAGTCAGTCAGACATGATTTACCTTCACAAAGACTTTTTGTCTGTTCAAGTCTGTTTCTTGTCTTGTTTGGAGGTGGTTTCCAGAAATATTTGCTCCTTAACTTTCCCAGAGACTGAGTGAGTTAAGGCTAACTGGTTGTCTGTAGTTTTTGGGTCCTTCTTTTCACCCTGGCGTTACTGGGCAATAATATCTTGTTAAAGGAAATGTATTTCTTTAACATCTGAATGAAACTATGACAAGAGTTTGCTTATGAGAAGGTGTCCTAAAAGATGAAACTTCATTATAAAACAGTATCTTGGATGAAAAAGAAAGCTCTACTATTCCTTACAGCAATGTAAGTCTAAAACTATACTCATGTCAAAAATATTTGTGGACATTAGAAGACAAAGATCTGTAAGTTTTTTGTGCTACAAGACTGTCTTTATAATGATTTAGTGAACAACATTCACTTCAGCTCAGTGTCTTTGTCTATATGATTATTTTTTTCTGAGTGTGAAATTTGAATTAGTAAGAAGAGTGAAATAGAAAATAATGGGATTGAAAGGTCCTCTGGACAAAGGTACCTGAAGCCAAACTTGCATTTGAAACTTTTTTTTTAGCAAAATACCCATCTTATCTAAAAATACAAAGCATGAAATCTCTGTCTAAACTATGTAGAGAAGTGCCTCTAAATAACTAGAGCATTTCTATGAAAGAAGGCTAAAAAGGATGAAAAATAACTCATGTAGACAAGAGTAAACAACACATGGTAAAAATGTTTTCACTGTTCATGGAAAGATACTGGTACCTAACAACAGGATGAAAACTCAAGGCTAAAGTCACATTAATAAAGTTAAATACTGAATTTAGATACAAGATATAGCTTGCGTGCTAGAACAATTTTAATTTTTCTGAGTTTCAGGAAAATATTGATCATAGTTCAGGTACAGATGCATTTGTTACAGAAGATTGTTTTCAAACAGAAACTGTATTGCTAAGCTGCAAGGTTTGCAAAGAATGGACGAAACTGGTTGTTCTGCTTCCAGCAACTTGTTTGAAACATGTTCAGTAAATGTACAGCTGTCACTGTGAATATATCTTGCATTCCGATCAGAACCTGAGGCAGGGAAAATTCCCTCTCATATTAAGGCTTATTGGCATAGCCCATCCCTTTCAGTACTTAGGACTGAAATTACTGTCCTAAGAGAAACCACTGAAAAGATAATTGTTCAATAGGCCAGTCAACCTGCAATATGTGAGGAATGTACTTTTAAAATTAATTTTAGCTTGTCTTATTAAGTAGTTATCCTTTCATGAGAGAGCGGTTTGAATCTCACTTGACTTACTCCTCATTTATATGATGAAAAGTAGGAACATGCAGAAATTTGTAAATCTGTTGAAGGGCAAGTGGTACTGATGAAAAAGTAAAGCTGAGAAAAGAAATGGTGATGGTACCCTTCAAATGAAAGCCTCACAGAAATTCAGCCAAATAATAAAGCTTTTGTAGACCTTTGAATATGCCATTGATCAGTCAGATGCTGCTTTTGTCTTACATACCTATTTGAAACTATTTTGAAAAATGCAGAGAATATAGATATAATTTAAGGGACAAATACCTGAAAACAGTGGAAAGAATCAACATGTGTAAGTGAATAAAAAGAAGACAAACACATGACTTGTGTGTTGTCTACTGCTACCTTCTTGTCATGAAAATGACAGACACTAAAGAGATCTTCAGCTTAATAAACCGAGAAGATAACAAGAACTTAAATCTCAAAGATGCTGAATCCAAACTAAAGTAACTAAATAATCAGAAATAAATAAATAAATAAAAAGATTAAACTAACATTAAACTAATAAGTTGAGGAACCGTTAAGTGAAAGCATCCTGGAGAATAATGTATTTTTTTTTTGTTTCTTAGTCTGCTTCTTTAGTTTTCAATTCAACTGTAGGAGAAACCTGTTTAACTGAAGCTTAGTCCATGGGGGGCAAAGTAGCATAAAAGAGACAAATTAACAAGCATAGGTATGCTATCTGACCATATATGTACCAGGCTGTACGCCAGATTTTCAAGGCAAGACAGGATGGTAAAAAAAAAAAATCAAACAAAAAGGTAATTTGTTTATCAAAACAATCCATGTGAAACTAACTTAGTGTCTTAAACAACTTTTTTTTTTTCATTTGAGAAGAAATATAAGAGTTATTGTCAAACTAGACAAAGACCGTAGAAGTGTAGAATAAGTGATAATGGAAAGAACCTGTAGCATCATCTGCTCCAAATGAAGATAATTTAGTTCAGATAGAGCTGCTCAAAGACTTCAGTGAAATGTTTAATAAAATTCTGCTCATAGAAGTTAAGAGGATGAAGTCTGTAAAGTAGCTGTAAGGTTACTTACCATTACTTTATGAATCTTGAAAGTTACTGTACCTTGAATCTTAACTTGAAAGTTACCATAGAGTGAGGTAACAATAGGTAACAGCAAAAGTGAAAATCTAAAATGGAAAGGACATTCTTCCAGCATGAACCAGAGGACCAGTATTCTCAAATATCTTAATTATTGGGACAATGCTAATGAAGTTTGGCCATGAGCCAAAGTTTAGCAGTATCATGAGCAATTAAAATAGTGTGATGAATGGAGTATTAGAATGCCTTCTGTAGCACAAAAAGTGCATGGTCAGACATAATGGAACTAAAAATTATTTTCAGAATGGACTGCAAATTATTTGCAAATACATAAAGAACATTCTGAATATTTCAAAGGACTGTGACCCACCTAATATGATGCAGCTGTGAAAATGTTGAAAATGGGTAAACTTATTGTAAGTTATTTGCTGGCTACTTAGTATATGAAGGAATCCAACTTTTAAGCAGCTCCTATGCCAGATAATATTTTCAATCTATGTATAGGTAAGGGTCATCGGTGATAAATTTTGTTGAGAAGAAGGAAACTGTACTGGGTAAAATAAAACTCCTGATTGGCAATTAAGAGCTGTTAAAAATTGCGCTTGTGATACATTGTCTAGATACTTCTTACTAAGCATTTGCTTATGAAGGATTTAGGAAACTACTCTCTCCCTTGCTTGTAATAAATCTGATGTGCCAAATAATGCTAAAGGAAAGAAATGTGTACTGCAGGAATGTTATTAGTGACTTAGTTATTATTATCAAAGATGCAAATTTTCTACAACTAGGCTGCTTCTACACTAACTGAACTTCTTGTACAGTGAGAAAAAGATTTTTTTTTTTTTTTAAGAATTGGAGCAAGTTTCATTTCATTGTATTTCAAGCATTCTTGAGGCTTTAATGGAACATACTTGTTTATTGATGATGTTTAAATATCTACCTCTATCAGTGAATAGAAAGAAACATGCATCCTGAGATAGTGGAGTTGCCTTTTTCATAATCACAGTGATGTCAGAAGTGCTTTTCATGATGCCTCAAATAAAACTATGGTAAAATGGTGTTAACATGAAATAATATTCTCAGGATGAAGAACTATGTGTAATGACAAGTATTTGAGTTGCCATTTCAAAGCATTTCACTTCATACTGGGTCATATCCAGACTATAAAAGTTCTTGATATGGACAAATTTTTTGATTATGTAAAACTAATAAAAAATGAAGTAAATGTCCAACATATATGATGTCTCAAACTACTCATATGCACAGAGGTTAACAGCCGTAAGGCAGCACAGTGAGCAGAAAATAGCAAGGGGAACATTTCACACAAATATCCACAGAAAGCATTAAAACATGATTAGAACAACTGCTCCATTGATACATGAGAGATTTCTTCAAGAATAATGAAGAGTTTGTGAGATATGATCAAGCTTATCTTGGATTGTACTTAAACCTGTAGGGGTATATCATATTACTCTGTATTGAACAGCAGTGAAAGAAACTGAAATCTATGCAAAGAGTGGAATGGCTGTGCAAAGGATTCAAACGAATTTGCTCACCTTAAACACTAGCAAATGTAATTATAAAAATATCCCAACAGAAAACAGAGGATATACATAGATCACAGCAGCTTTGGATTGGGCAAATGGGACTAGTTTTACAGAAGGTAGAAAAGCGGATGAATGGAATAACAAAACCAATTGGGAAAACAGACTGTTTGCACAGCTTCATCTAGGAATGTTTCCACGGTAGATTTTCTGTTTCTGCAACTGAATGTTGCTTAATCACACAGAAGGTTTTGGCCCAATGTTGTCGATACATGCTGCCTCTGACAGCAGACAGGCTCCACTGAATCAGGAAGGTGGCTTTTCTATTTCACTCATCTGCCTGGGGTTTTCCTTGGACTTTTTTCAGCTAAATCTTGTGTAGCTGTGATCCTTCTTAGCTTTTGTGATCTAAAAAGATCACAGCCTGAAGTGACATGAATAACTTCAGTTCCTGGTGAAAGTAGGTACATGGCAAGCATGAAAGCTGATGGCAAATATTTGAAGTAGATTCTTTTGGCGTCCTCCTTTATCAATAAAAACAAAAATATGTATGTAATCCGCCTGAAAATCTCTTTCTTTTCTCCCTAAAATACCTTTCCTCAAAGCACACTCTTTCACAAATCTAGAGAAACTGCTGCAGACATTAATACCATCAAAACAAGCAAATGGAAAACACAAACCCAACCCAAACTTCCACTTCCCGCACAAAAGCCCTAAACCACTAAATAACCTCAAAAAATAGAAATCCTGCTAAATGAGGAAAGAGTGTCATTGCCATGTTACCACTTAAAGACTGTGAGATGTATAATGCACAAGAAACTAATGCACAGTTCTCCAATACATAAAATCTCAAATGGAAGTGCACCTTTACAGGGATATATTTGTTGTTGAGGGGAATTCACGGTACTGCTAGGCAACAAATTAGAAGAGCACTACTGAGTTCAGTTACCCTTCCTTTCCTGAGAACTAAAACTAAGTACAACTGTTATGACTCATAAATAATTTATTTTTATATAAGAATGAATTGGTTTTAAAATAAAATCCAAAGAGCTTAAATTCTATTAATGAGTTAAATTACTATCTTCCTTCCAGAAATGGTTGGACGTTTTTGGGTAGGCCATTTTTTTAAGCAAAGAAGCTCAGATTCATAGGATTGAAATATGTTGATAGTAAGAAAACATTTGTCATAACTCCACAGATTTCTGATGGAGAAAAAACACCCTGGCTTTCTGCCAGCTTGCCGGATTTCCTTCATCACTGGATGGCTTTGTTTCCTGACAGAGAATTTTGGAACTAGGCTTCCACAAATGCCTGTTATCTTGTGTCTAATAGCATCAGGCCCTTCTCTGCTGGTTGAGCTTCAAGACTTGCTGTTGAGGAAAGCTGAGTGCTCATGAAGCAAATAATCCAGAAAAGCAGTCAGCTAAGGAGATTCACTTTCAGCAAGCTGGCAGTCAAAGGACCTGAGTGTTTATTGAATAGGGAGCCAGAGAGCCTTTAGAATTAATAGGGAGTTCAAGAAACCAGAAAGCCAGAGTATGAATTACCAGTACAGTCCCAAAGCCATTGCTCTTAATAGACCATTTTGTGTGCCACAGTGGTAGAAAACCTGCAAGCTTAAAAACCTCTTTGCACTAAAATTTCAGACCTCTTAGCTGGCTGGCTGAGATTTCAGGCAATTTTGACGCTTCAGAAGGCAAATTTTAAGGAAAAAGTCTGTCTAATGTGTGATTCATTCTGAAATCACAAGCACTGGCTGCAAAGCAAGCAAGGAAGTAAAAGGTTAGGTTTTATTGCGGGAATTGTTGTGATGCCTCAGACCTGTGGTTCACGGAACCAAAGACCAGTGCCTGAATTCATGGGAATATGAGAAGCTACAAAAGACAAATGCATTCCATGAACATATAGTTTTAATTTCTAATAATTTAGTATGAATATAAAATAAAAAACTTAATTCGCATTAACTATTATATCTTTGGATTATATTGGATGCTATTTTTCTCTGATATAACTGTTTGAAGGTCTCTTCAATGGTGAATTGTATAGTTTGATATTTAAAAGATTTATCATATCTTTATGTCCTCTGAATTTTGCAATATCTTTATTATTAAAGTGACTAATTTTTTAAAAAAATGTATATCAGATGAAAATTCCAGCACTATTATTAACAAATCTTGAACAAAATTTGTAGACTGAATTTAGACAGCATCATAAACAAAATTTGAACAAAATTTGTAGACTGAATTTGGACACTATAATGGAAGAAGTTATTTTTTCAAAAGAGACCCACTATAGAACTCCATCTTATCTTTGTTAATCAAAATATCCAATATCTGAATTTACTTTCTAGTTAACAGAACTTACATATATATAATAGTATGTGCATAGAATGATTTGTCATATCTGAGTTAAGCTGAAACTGTGCTGCAGGCATGAGCATGTGCCTTACTAGTGGATTTAGGCTAACAGTCAGTTCTGTACAGATGAAAGCAAGGGATTCACAAGCTTTTCTAAATTAAAATTTTGCTGACATTTTGCCTGTACTCTCTCAAACTCAAAACAGCTTATGATATCACATGATTAGCCCCTTTTAAAACTTACCTCTGTAAAGTAATTATCTCCTTTTTGTTGTGGTTATATTGTCTATAGCTATATGTAACTATTGCTTTAGCAGAAAAAACAGCCAAGAAAAGGCTAGGAATGGCTTTTTCATAAATTCATAAACCTGAATGGAAACCTCTTTCAAAAATGCTATTTATATTTCAGTAAATGAGTGAAGTTATGGAGCTAAGAATTACTTAATATTCATTTTTGGAAGTAAATATGTAGTAGTTTTGCTGTTTTCAGCATTGAGAACACAAATGTATAACAAGCTAAAAACTTTTTTAAGTACACTGACTTTGGAGAAATGTAAAAATTCTACTTGATGCTTTGTCTTTTAAATTGCAGATTTGCTACCCAATAGGGCACAGAATAGAGTATTAGCAAGGCTTATACAATTCAACTTTAGCATTTTATTTCAGCAATGAAACCGGATATGCTGATAGACTAAGTGATCTAGGGATAAGTCATGGGGGATTGTTTTTCGTTACAAGATTTCTTCAGAAATTGGGAGGGTCCATCAATGAGGCATTAGCCCTCCAGCCTGTTAGGAAGCAATCTTATAACAATATCTCACAGCTATGTGCATAGCTTCTCCTTGTTTCACAAGAAATCAAACAAAGACACAGATCTATTAGCAATTCATTTTTAATTATTATCTCTCATGAAAGTACCACCCCATGTAAAAATCTCACTTCTGGAATGCAATTCTGCCATGACACAGTCTGGAGGAGATCCCTTCATGACCCTCAGGCAAACCACACTGGATATTGACTCAGTTCAGTTATTTCCCTGTTAATCTTCAAAATCACACTGGTAACTGAATTGTTGTTGCCTGAGAAATGCTTTCCTCACTTCAAGTTTCTCGTTTGCTGAATTACCTGAACTATGCTGTTCAGTAGTCCAGGCTTTGTATCTTGCTTCCTATCACAAGTTTTCAGTATATAAATAGTTCTTGGGTATCTGTGTGCAAGGAGCTATGTGACAAGCATCCTATTTGCTATTCAGGAGAATATTTTACTGCAAATTGTGCTTACACTACAGAAATCAAGGATGAGGTACAGCTAGATATTATCAACTTTAGTGTTTAATGTAGTATCAGTGGGACAAGCTGTAAAATAAACTGTAATGGAGAATGAGAGTATAAGGTTGTGCATCAGAGAATGATTTCTATGAATGTATATTTTGTGGAAGTTTTCTGGAAAATGGTCAGTTTTCCTCTAGGCTAGCTGAAATATAGTATGAACTCTTTACTCAGAAAAACTTGGTCATAGTCTGGAATGATGAGCAGGCAGAAGGCCACATGCATTATGTGAAGATTTTGCAATTGCATCACTGAAGATAATGATCTCATTGGTTGTTTGGTAGGGTTAGGATTTGTCAGCACTTATGTGGGAAATTTTTGGAGAAACCAAGTATATAAAAAGTGGAAGCAGTGATATAGCATTTGGCAATGATCTACATGGAAAATTAATTCAGGATGAGATAGGATATAAAACCATGATTGCAAATTAACTGTTTTTGGCCTCCCGAGCAGCTTAATCCTACAGGACTTTAGATATTCACACTGAATCACTTATACTTCCTTTAATAATCAATTTCATTTCTAGTGTATGATTCATCTTATTCTAAAGGTGGAAATCTAAAACAGGGCATATAAATCATATCCTCTGTGCATCTCTATATTTTTATTTGACTATAAAGATGACTCGTTTGATAATAAACATCTCAGCTGTAGATGTCTGAAGCTAAATGAGATGAATCACATCCTCTGACTCTTAAATAAGGGTCTTTATTCCAAATTACACACTTCAGAATTGAGAATATGGGCATCTACACAAGAAGTCAATAATAAATTCCAAATTAACCTCTCACATTAAGGGAGGCCTTTTCATAGAGTTAAGGTTTATTCATTGAGCTGATAGCATCCTTTTTATGCTAAGAGGCAAGATGAGACCCTGTGCAGTCATGGTTTCAAGGCTGCATTTAATGCATTACTACAGTTTATGTTGCTTGAAGGCATGAAACACTATGTTAAAAAAAGCAAAATATCCATAATTAATATAGTCGTATTCAGCTGGCAGAATAAGTAGTCAGGCTGAACAAGATAACATCTATTCTAATTTACCACTTTCCAAAATTCATAAATTCCTATTAAATTGCCTTAGTGTGGAACATTGCTGTTTTTCTTGATTGATAATAAGAGTTCAGAGAAAATGTGATTTACTGACATTAAACAAAAGTTTATTTGATGAACTAAATTCCTACTTTTCTTCTCGTCCCATTTAGTAGCTAAAAATTTTGGACATGGCTTTTCCTAACAGTTTTTGACAAATGGTGGGTTTGTATTGTAAGATGAGAAACTTCATGTTTTTGCCACAATGGTGGTGTGGACTTGTTTGGGCAGCTTTGCTGACATACAAAGGAACCTTAAGAGGCTGAAGAAATTGTCTGACAGGAACCTCATGAAGTTCAACATGGGGAAGTGTAAAGTGCACCCGAGGAAGAATAACTCCATACACATGGTGACCAACTCAGAAGCAGCTTGGCAGACAAGGCCCTGAGGATCCTGATGGGGTGGACACCTGTTGAATCTTTCAACAGAATATGCATCAGGAACAGCTTAGAATGTCCCTGCACAGAGCTGGCCGAATCCAGGTGTCCACAGCTGTCAGACTGTTTAGCTTTTGTGTTTGATTACTAAATAAAAGTTGGGCATAAGAAAAATGACCATTAATATTAAGACCTCTCACTGCCCCTTTCTCTCCAAAAGAATGGAAGAAGAAAAAGAGCAAGCCTATCCATAAACCTATAGTGACTGGAGTTATTTTTTTATTTTTTAACATTTTTCTAAATCCTCTAAATCCAGAGAAAAAAATCCCACTTCCATTTTAATTCCTTTCATATTGTGGAACTGAATAATTAAAAAACTATGACAGAGTCTCCTCTGGGCCCCTTTGTCCTCTCTGCTCATAATTTATTTTGACATTGAAATCTAGAAAGCTGAGAGTGGGACTCGTGGTAGCATAAATGGTCTATACACAGATCCATGGGTGATAAAAGACAATTATGATTTCCATAGTACTTATCACTGAGATAACTAAGAGTTTATAAAGTAGATAATAAGTGATTTTCCCTGCTAAATAAGTAAGGCTAAGTGATCCCAATAGTTTTCTTTCCTGAAATCTAGTCCTTTAGTCTATAGTTCATGTATAAAAACTGAAGACGAAAATTAGAAAAAAAATTCCCACAACTAAACAGGAGACATTTCACTCCAACTAAGATTGCATTTCTATATCCCTTTTTTTTGGGACAGGGACATGTAATATGTTCTAAGGGTCTAATATTAAAAGCCACTACTCTTTTAATTTAGCAATTTTTAAGGCCTTCCTATTGTATGTTCCTCAGTCTGTTAAAAACTCATGGAAGAAAATAAAGACTGTAGTTGACTACTTTGATAACTGTTTTTGAACATGAGTAAACAATATCCTTCCTCATCTTAACTCATGCATAATTCTACGTTGTTCATTCTGATCAGTAAGCAGGTTTTGTACATTTACAATATGGCCTTTCTACTGAAGCTGGTGAAGTTGTGTTAATAAATGCACTTTATCTTGATATATTACAGAATATTCTATAAGTTAATTCAGGTTAAAAAAATCCCACAAACCAAGGAAGTACTTCAAAGTATAATATCTTAAGTCACTGACTTCTCAGTGGAATGTCATAGGCCATTTTTAATGATATGCTTACTTCTCACTAACTCCATTGGCTTGTGACTAACTCTCTCTAAGAATCTCACTCTGTGTGAATTTATGAATATTTGTTTTACTAATTCTGAATATTTATTTTACTAATTCAGGAATCTAGCTCCCATCTGTGTGAAGCTTTCTAATCTGTTGTATGGGAAGCAGGGAGAGAAGAGGAAGATGTTCAACTGGATGATGAACCATAGACCAAAGATATATGGGGCAATAGGAATGGCAGAGAGATTATGTTTCTCTGAGAAATACAGTGAAAATTTCTTCTAAAATTCTCCAAAACATCTTCTCAACTGCTGTCAGTCTGTAAGTGGCTATCATCATACTTGCCCTCATATATATTCTCCCACATCAGATGACTACAGTGTGCTCTTCTGTATAACACAACACATTTTTTAACAGGAATTTTTCTAGGAATTGCCAATTTACATGACTGATCCCTCAGTGGAAGGTCTGAGGGATAAAATTTTTCTTGCTTAATAGCAGAAGGCACCTAACATGTTAAAGTATACACAAGGAGTTAAACAGATATTCAAAGTGTGTTTGGAGGAAAACAACTAGTGGAATTGTCCATCTGTTGATGGAAAGACTTGGAAAGTCTTAAACTGCTGACAGGGCAGCTAATGAGTAGTCATCTGGTTATTATTATTATTTCAGGTCTTTATCTTTTCCTCTTCTGAAGGAAGATGTCATTCATAAGCCTCTCATTTCTTTTTTTTTTTTTTTCTCCTGCTACCATTAGGCAATTTCTTTTTTGTTATCCCAAACTTTGGTCTATTGACGTCAGAGGATGGCTTGTTTCAATGGAAATCAACCCCCACCCTTCAAAACAAAAAGATGTTATAGGGTGTGATACAAGAACAAGGTTAGAGAATATTATAGCAGCTTCAAAGACAAAGATATTTTGGCAAGAGAACTAACTACCCGTGATTGCAAAAACATGAGTTCAATTAATGTGATTCAACCAAATTCACCACGCAAACACACAGATTGCAAAAGTTTATGATATAGATATGGTGAAGATATTATCACTCTTTGTGTACTGTGTATATTGTGGCATCATCCAAAATATGCTAGGCATGTAGAGAGGTACATTCTGTGTTCAGAGGATTTTAACTCTGGTGACAGATATGGCACAACAATAGACAGCTAGAACAACAAGTGGAGGAAGCAGCAGGATCAGAAGAACATAATCACAAAGGGAAAGTCAGGCAATTACATAACTCTTTGTGCAAGCACCTCGTTCCCTAATACATGCAATATTTGTAAGGCTTTTACTCTGATTGTAAAAAGCTCGGTTTATCGTCACCAAGGATGTTGTTTAGATGTGATTCTGAGGGGTTCAGAGTATATTATCTGCCCAAAAGCAGACCATGCAATGGAAAGGGAAATTACAGAACAATGAATGAAGACATTGAGATATGAGACATTCAACTTGAAAGTTTTGCATCAGACAAGGCAGAGCACTCAATTTAGTCCAGGGCACCAACATCACTGATCGCACCAACATCACCTAGCCACTGGCTGTGGATCCTTCTGGTGTGTTGCTTGTCATCTCTTTCTCTCTCACGCACACTCTATACGTAGTTCTACTGTTCCTAAATTTGCCAGCCACAGCCTTTTCAATACTTCCTAAATTAAGTTCTTCCTTTTCATCAGTTTCTTTCAGCAAAATTTAAGTTTAATATTCAAGTACATTTCTCCACAGGTTCAGGTAAATTGTCTGTATGCATTTAGGTTGCAATGTTCTTTTTACTTTCTGTTGTCCCTCAAGAATTATTTAAGACCAATAATCTTATTTTTTTCTCTGTCACTTAGGCTTCTGAAATTCTCAATCTACCTGGACCCTGTCACTCTAATACTGGGCCATAGTATTAGAAACTGAAAAATACAACACTGGTCTCAGTTCTTGAAAATGTGCAAGGTTTCCTTCTGACAGTCATCTGAGAATAATAAAAAATATTGTTACCTTTTCCCAGTGGGAAACCTAAATGCAAGGATGTTTTCTGGCACACCTAAAACATGTGAGCCTGAATCAAAATTTTGTAATGTTATGATTTAAACTCCTGCATAAAACCAAAACATTTTCATTTGTTCAATGTCATAATTTAATTTCGAAGGTCTTCTGTCCTACCTGTCCCCTCTAATTTCACCCATATGTCTTCCAAAAGAATATTCTAAGCTGGCATAGTTGCAAGCAAAGAATAGAACAAAGATTTGAGAGAATGTCTTGGAGACTAATGGCCATTGGAGAATCCATTGGCTCTTTACTATTTCTTAAAAAAAAATAAACACTTGTGCTGAGGTAATTTCTGTTTTCAAAAGGAAATTTAACCTAAAACAAATAAATCTAAGATAATATCAATACATGATTTTCTTTTTTCTGTGATGCTTTTTTTTTTTCTAATTTTGCTTGCTCTTGATACTTGTCAATGAGAAGTAATGAAATGTCCAGAACTAGTGTTCATTCCTGTTTGCTGCTAAATAACTTTGTAAAACCAAATTTATGGTTAACTTGGAGGTAGTCACACATTTTTCATGTTTAAAACAATGTAAAAATAACTGTTTTGCAGGATGAGTGCTAGAAGTGTAAATCTGTCACTTTTGACCCCATGGTTGTCCAAATTATCTTTTTTTTTAATCTTTGTCTCTTTGAAAAAATCTCTGAGGAGCCATCATCAGAAGTTCCCTATTTTCTTAGGAATAGATCCAAGCATAAAAGTTTCCACAATGCTAGATGCTGATTTAATTGGAGATTCCCTTACAGCATTGTACTAGGCATTTGTGCAGAGCACTAAAGCAACAAAGCAAATCAAAATGTTCCAGGAGTCATATAATTCAGCACTTGCTTCTTGTCCTCTCTACAGTATGTATTTGGTTCAAAATTTGTCCTTATATTTTAAAATCTATGAAATTTTGGCCACCTGTAGTCAGTTGGCCTCCAGGTGACCACCATCCTGTTCTATCACTCCTCTTTCTCAACAGGACAGGGTGAGAAAATATCATGAAAACTTGGAAGTTGAGATAATGACAGGAGAGTCAATTCCTAATTGCAATCATGGGCAAAACAGATACAACTTGAAGGAAATAATTTAACTTATTGCCAAATAATTGTAACAATGTAGGATAGTAAGAACTAAGAACTAAAACTAAAAATACCTTTCCCTTTTCCAGTGTGGAATCTCCCTATGTGATACAGCCCTTCCTGATCTGCTGTGATGTGGGTCATTCCCACAGGCTGCAGTTCCTCAAGGATTGCCCCAGCATAAGTCCTTTCCATAGGGTACAGTCCTTTCAGGAATGGAGTGTTCCAGCCTGGGTCCCCCACGAGGTCACACATCATGCCAGCAAACCTGCTCCCATGTTGCCTCCTCTATCCACAGGCCCCAGTTTTTGCCAGAAGCCTGCTCCTGTGTGGACTCTCTGGGCTGCAGCTTCCTTCAGGGCACATCCACCTACTCTGGCATGGCACCTTCCATGGGCTTAAGAGGAAAATCTATTTCACCATGGTCCTCACCATGGGCTGTAGGGGAATCTGCTTCTGCACTTGGAGCATCTTCTCTTCCTTCCTCTTCACTGACCTTGGTGTCTGCAGGGCTGTTCCTCCCACATTTTTCTCACTCCTCTGATAGATGACACAGCATTTTTGCATAGTATTTTTTACCTTTTTAATCACTTTGTGTAGTGGTTTAACCCTGATTGAATGCCAAGTGCCCACCAAAGCCACTCTATCACTCATCCTCTTAAATTGTACAGGGGAGAAAAAATATAACAAGCCTTATGGATAGAGATAAGGATAGGGGGGATCATATGGCAATTACTGCCCTGGCCAAAGCAGACTCAAACTGGGGGGAATTAGTTATAACCAATCCAAATAGAGTAAAGTAGGGTAATAAGAAATTAAAGCCTTGCCACACAGAGCCAGTACAGTAACATATCTTTACCCTTGTTTTATTGGTTAGAAGGGAGAATATAGATGAAAAGTCATACTAAATGAAAGCCCTGTACTAATCAAATATTTAATATTGCTGCATGAGACTTCTGGCCTATTTTTTTGACTGACAGAGACTTGGAGGTAAAATTTATGATTTTCCAGAAACATACTGATAGGGTAGCTGAAGAGTTTTAAACTCTCTGCCAGCTTCAGAACCTTCCAAATCCAGACTTGTCTAAAGGAATCTCAATTTGTAAGAAGGTGTTTCCCAACTGTAGTACCTAATCCAAGTTTTACTATCATGTCAGAGACCTTCAGGATCCTTGTTTAACTCATTGGACAGTATTTTACAGTGGTGCTTTGTCAGCAAAATGCTATATATTCTCTTTTCCTTATACTTTAACACTTCCCTTGACATTGAAAAGGTACAAAGTACAGGAATCATATCTTATTTACTGTAAACTATAGCCTTACAAGAAAGAAATAAATTTCAGAAATAGTATCAAACTAATCCTAAATTTGTCTGTTGTATGATTCCATAGATTTTTGTATCTGTAAATGTATGCATACATATATATATGTATACAAACAGAGGTTCATATACATACACATAGAAAAACATTACTCAATTTTTTGGTGATTGCCTTTAAAAAGCATTACATTAATCATATCTAGATTAAGAGTTTATTTTTAAAAATCCATTCATGTAGCATTTAGTGTTATTTCATGCATTACATTTTGCAAGGTGACTTTGAAGCATTTTTATTGGACAGAGATTTTACATTTTAAGTGCACATGGCTCACAATCAGGAGATACATTTTACATTTTTATGTGGGCACAGAATCCTTAATGTAACAGCTAGTATCATTGGTAAATTATTTCTTTACTCTGTATGTGCCAAGCTACAGACATATAAATGCAAAGTGTGTACACATTCTGCTAAAAACATTTTCATTACTGAATGTAAATTGTATTATTTTTGCCAATGCTTATTCTTCAGTTTTTATGGAAAGATCAAGCAAATCCAGATTCCTTTTCCCACTATGTCTCATTTAAATTGGACATATTTTTAAGTGCAGCATTTTATATTGAATATTGCTGTTCTGGAAGAAATTCTGAAGAAAGCATAAGGCATTATTAGATTTTACTGTAGGAGAGCTGGCAATAAAGGTAAAGAATCTTGCTTTAGTGAAACATTTCTGGTTTTGTTTGTTAAGCTTTCCCTGAAAGTATTTAGTTTGCATTAGGTATGACTACCCCTTCTATGTTTCTGCATTCACTTATTCTCTCAAAGCCTTTCAATCCTAGTTGGGTTGTATCATCATTATTTCTGGTAGTTCTGTGCTCTTTAAAGCCATTTTTATATTAGCTTTCAAGCTATGTTGTACACTTCTAAGAGAATTTGTGCTAGGTATGAAATACAGGTTTTGTGAAGGAGTTTCTGTGTGATAACCAGGTTGTTCCTTGGGCCAGCAACCTCTCATAATGTTCAGTGGCATGAAGAGCTTTGCAAATGAATGGAACTGACTTGCCCAACTTTCCAGTCAGGAGCAGAAGATTTACACGTGGGAGATGTCAGCCAGGTTCTATACCACTGTTAGATCTACATCATTTAAATTCCCTTCTTTGAATCATCGTGTTAGTTTGTCACAGCTATTGACAGCTGCTATCTGATCAGTCTGCTAGTGCCAGTAGTATCTTGGCAACAGCACAAAAATAGCTTTCCCCCCTTGTGAGTAAGAAAGACCAGTCTGCACTGACAAATTAGAAATGTGCTAAAGACAAAATAAGATTATATTTTGGGCTATATTTTCAGCCTTACAGCTGTGTTGCAGACAATTATTATATTGGTCCAAAGCAGCTGGTGGAGGATTCCTCCAGAAAGGGAGAAAACAGCTTCAAGATGCTGTATTTTTCTCTGTAACCTTTATGTTAGTTACAGATACAAGAAGAGGCTGTTCTGTGGGGGAACTCACAGACAGCAGGGTGAGATTTTACCTGTCTGCTTATGACCAGCTCCAGATAGGAGAAAACATTGTCAGCCAAGTCTTGGCTATTGGTTTTTTTGTTTGGTTGGCTTTTTTTTCAAGAAAAAGCTGAGATAGCCCAAGCAGAGGCTCCCCACTTGTGAGGTCTTCTAAGCTGTTAACTGATTGAAGGGAAGAAGGCAGAGAACTGTGATCAATGGGGCAGGGTCTAGTTGGAGGCCTAATATCTAGTGGAGTCCCTCAGGGGTCTGTGCTGGGATCAGTACTGTTCAATATATTCATTAATGACCTTGATGAAGGAACAGAGGGCATTGTCAGCAAGTTTGCTGATGGTACTAAACTGGGGAAGTGTCTGACACATCAGAAGGCTGTGCTGCCTTTCAACCAGATCTGGACAGGCTGGAGGGTTGGATGGGGAAAAATCTAATGATATTCAACAAGGGCAAATGTAGAGTCTTGCATCTGGAAAAGAATAACCCCACATACCAGTATAGGTTGGGGAATAAATTGTTAGAGTGAAGTGTAGGGGAAAGGGACCTGGGGTTCTGGTGGACAGCAGGATGACCATGAGCCAACAATGTGCCCTCTTGGCCAAGAAGGCCAATGGCATCCTGCGGTGTATTAGAAGGATTGTGGGTAGTAGGTTGAAAGAGATTCTCCTCCCCCTCTACTTTGCCCTTGTGAGACTATGTCTGGAATGTTGTGTCCAGTTCTGGGACCCTCAGTTCAAGAAGGACAGGGAGCTGCTGGAGAGAGTTCAGTGCTGGAGAGAGTTCAGTGCAGGGCCACAAAGATGATGGAGTGAAGCATTTCCCTTATAATGAAAGGCTGAGGAAGCTGGGACTCTTCAGCTTGGGGAAGAGGAGACTGAGGGGTAATCTCATTAACGTTTACAAATATGTAAAGAGTGTGTGTCAGAAGGATGGAGCCAGGCTCTTCTCAATGGTGTCTAATGATAGGACAAAGGGCAATGGATATAAGCTGGAACATAAGAGATTCCAAAGAAATATAAGGAAGAATTTATTCATTGCGAGAGTGGCAGAACACTGGAACAGGCTGCCCAGATGAGTTCTCAAGTCTCCTTCTCTGGAGACATTCAAAAGCTACCTGGATGAATTCCTGTGGGATGGCTGGACTAAATGATTTTTCAATGTCCCTTCCCACACCTGAGATTCTGTGATTCTATGTTTGTGCTTGTCTCTGCTCATGGGATGGCATCATCCCAGCTGCTTCCCACCAGGCAAAAACTATCCATGGCCTCTCTTCTCCCTCTTTTGGATGTTTCCTATGTCAGCACGTTAGTCTGAGACTACCAGTTGGAAATTATTCAGGATGCTCAACCTATCTGAAGCATCTGAAAATCTTCACTCTTCCCACACGTGCTTCACAGAGGCAGGCAGGACACACAGCCTGGTAAGTCCAAATCCTTGCCCAGCTCTCTTTCCCTAAGGAGCTGGGTGTGTGGTATGTGGTGCCTACCCACAAGTTTGTTCATGAATTCCTTACCATCTCAGTCTCTCACCTCCTCAATCTGAGTGAGTTTGATGTCTGCTATGACCAGGTTAATTCCTTTGCCTCCACAAAACAAGTGTCATAGCAAGTGGGAAACCCTAAGGCACAGTTGCTACCCAGGCTGTACCCAGAGATGTACCAGGCATTCATCTATGCTGTTTAAATCCCTGACCACACACATTTTATTTTCACTTCTTTGGAAAAAAAGGTGTATTATTTTAGGTAGACTTGCATCAAACCCTGTAAAAGACCTGGGCTTCCATGTGTTAGGACAACAAGGCATGGCTGAGAGCTAGTGTGAAAGCTAGAATGAACTGTATGCAATGAATTTATCTTAAAGCTTCCAGCCAATTACTCTTAATTAGGATTTGATTTCATATCTTAATGTCTATATATTACCTAACCCAAGTGAGAGGCACACCTTTATTTTTCTGATGGAGGAAAAAAAAGGACTTCTGTGGTAGAGATGAAGCACAGTCATATTTCCTCTTCTTCTTTTTGAGATAAGAGATGCATTAATATATGAAAATATTTTTAGAAATTTCTACACATAAATCTATTTCTTTTCGAAACCGTAACTCCTTGACAAGACTATTTTGCTTCACCCCCAGTCCTCAACTAGGTCTTGCCAGGCATCCTGCTGAGAGCTTGCATGTACATTCATTATGTGTTGTTAATTCTAATCAAATCTAGATGGCAAACCAAAACTATACATAACATATTCTTTGGTTTATTTTCACTTTAACTCTAGTTTTAATTCTAGTGACTGAATAACTTCTATGTCTACAATTCACAAGCATGTTTATTTGACAATGGCATCATATCCTCAGAAATGTTGTAAAAAAGATATCAACTGATTAATTTAAAATCAGATTGGACCAAATTCTCAGGACTATTCCGTAGGGATTTTAAATAAATCCACATTTGGGATTGTTAAGGATGACCTCCAGGTCTTTCCTATATCTGCTTTCTAATATTCTTCAATTTCCCATGTTCCCTGTCCCGGTTTTTCAATCACAGGTAAATATTCCTTATAAAAATAAAATGAAACATTTCTGACATATAAAAATATATTTACATATCATTTGTTCACTCTAGGTGAAGTAGCTTAATTTCATTCAAGAAGAACTGTTTGTTTGCTTCATATGTTAATTTCCTCAGATCTCAAAGTAGTTCCTAAGAGAGTGATTTTACCTTTTGTCTTGTTTTTCAGATTTATTCTAAAACATAAACATTACTGTGGATATAAAAATGAATTTGTGTTTTCTTAAGGGAAAAAAAAAAAAGCCAGTATGCACATAATAACTAATGGTTCCAAAGACTGATGGAAATTTGATGCCAAGAAACTTATTTCTGGATTGTGATTATCCATTACCAGTACTTTACCATTATACAAAGAATAATGATTCTGTTTGATGTACCAGTATTTCTGTTTATACATATAAGCGTATACATAGAAGTGACCCTTTCAAAACTGAGCAGAAAAAATCATTTTGCACAATGTGCATAATTCACAAACTAGTGACATTGTAAATATGATCAGGTTTTAATTTATGTTGATTTTAGTGTTATCTGTAATTGCTTCCCTAGAGGGCAAAGATTATCTTAAATTGAGTTCAAATATAAAAAATGAGGAAAATGTCAACAAGGAAACTGTGACCTTAGGTCTGATACTTATTCTTGTTAAGTCAGCAAAAAAAGGTCAGAACTGGATCTTTCTGTTCCAAGAGCATGAAAAACAACACAACTACCGAATTAAGCAGACCTATGATTTTAACATTCTTCCCTTTCTTCCAGAGACTGAATTGAGTGTAATGAGAGAATAAATTGCCCCACAAAATGTAAATGTGCAAAGAGTATTACCAAACTTTTTCTTGTGTGTTTTATTTCTAGGCTTAATTACACTGCTACTTTTGATTTCCAAAAGAAATATACTACTGAACATGTTTAGATTAACTTGCGTCTGTGTATTGCCAACTGGGTATTTGTAGCAAAAGCAGCCAGTCCAGCTGAAAAGTAGCTAGATGGCAATGATACCACAGCATATGATAAGGCTTAGAACTGTGGTCCTAGGACCCAGTTCTCTTAAAAATTGTATATATGCTAAGTTTTATTTGTTACTTCCACTGACGTCATAGGACTTACAGTGTCTCCGAAAGGAAAGAGTATCAGAAGCTTATGTGCTCTTAAAAAGCTGGTGAGACCCCTAATGGTAAATAATAGGATTTAAGGTTATCTTTCAATTAGTTCAGACATTCACCACATCACTAAATCCTGATGTTGATTTTGATCCTTTTTATTTGACTATCCCTTTGGTGCTTAAGAGTTCTGTGAAGTGTATACGCAGATACCATGGCATACAGTGTCGTCATTTCCTCCCGTTTCTCTGATTATATATTCCAGGTCTATTTTTAGCCTACAGTAGATCCATCAACAATACAGGTATCATAAGAGCTGTGCATCCACTAATCCTGAAGACCAAAGTCCATGGTGATTACCAAGATTATGTATTTTTATGGCTGTGTATATGACCAGCTCCAGGGATAAGTAGACCAGCTGCATTTCTCGGCACCACTTCATAGAGATCTCTTCTGGACCTTCTTTGCCAAGGCCTTCCTTGTATGAGCTTACTCCGTTTATTAAGTTTGCTCAGCTTTGGAAAATTGCTTTAACTTGCACATGGGTAAAGTTCTTTCATACTGCCCAGAGTTTCATTTGCAGTTTGTGATGAAGGGAGTAAACACAGTAAGACGACAAGCCTCTTCTTTATTTGCATATGGATGCTAGACTTTGTGGTGCTCCTATGGTGCATTTTAGTGAAAGGGAGGGTGTTTCCCAAACAGGAACAGGCAGTCAAGCTTGAAGCTGGCATGATCCATGAGACAAGAATCTGTGCAAGAGTGGGAACACAGAAAGCTCTCTGCTGAGTTGCAGTTCTGTGAACTCTCTGTAATGGATTTAGGTATTGATCTTGGAGTATTTATTCATCTTAAAGTTTTCACTGAGCTGTCAGGTTTCATCTGAATTAACAAGTAAAATTTCTGACTTGCTGTGCTATGATTTTTTCATGTGTAAATACACAATACCATGATAATAATTTTGCTCAAGCTATGTTCAGATGATGAAGGATTTGGAGATTTTTTTTTATTGCTTTTCTATTTTTTTCCCTTTTCATTTTGAAAATTTTGAAAATTCATCCTTAAATCCACAGACATAAAATGTCTCTGAATAAATGCTCCTAAGGATCTCTTAAGTGTTCTCCCCTCTCTCTGTGAGACAGAGTTGTATACTAAAGCAGTGCTTTTAGATTTGAGGCTAAATTCTGACTGGTAGTACAGACTAGCAAATCCACAGTCAGCAATGTGAAGAAAGGTAGAAATGGGGCACATAGATGCTGGCTGTTTGAAGCATTACAGAGATGCTGTTTCATAAGCTTTTCATGATCATACCACAAAAGAATATTATACAATGGAGGCCTAGAAGTAAGAAAATAAAGCAGCAAAAATGTTTACTCATCTATAACTCTTGAATGGACAGTCCTTTTCACAGATCTCTTATTTTAGGTGTGGTGACTTTTTGTTGTTCTATTTTTAAAATTTTTATATTTATTTTTTTTCTTTAGAAAAGAAAGGAAGGGGAAAGATCAAGGAACTTGGGACAGAGCATTTGAGGAATAGAGACTATATTTTTATTGAATGGAGTGAATTCTGGTCCTCTGTGCAGGCAGACAGTAGTACAGGTTGACTCTTTGTCAATGCCTCTGCCATGAATCCTGTCCCTGTATTTCATGTTGTACTTTAAAGCACAACAAAGAAAGCATCCACTGCCAGATACAACTGTCAAGGCAGAAATAAATGGCCTTTCCTCACTGACTTAAAAGTCATCCAGATGAAACTATAAGCACACCGAGCAAGACTTGCCTAGCAGTCACTATCAAAACATTATGATTCTCTTAATGTGACCTTCTTCCTTGTACCAAAGGACATTTTAGGTTTGAATGAATTTAATCTGCTATGTACACATCAATCTTTTTTTTTGTAGTTGTATCTAGTAAAGAGATGGTTATCTCTTCATCTCATGCTAAGAAGTGAGATTAATTTAAGCTTTGTATGAATTTAGTTTCAGTCACATTTATCTTACATTAAGGTAATTAATATTTCATCCTCAGAATTTGGTTTTGCTACTTGCCAGAGAAAAAATAAAGCTAATGAGAAGTAATCATCAAATATCCTTTTTATTTTTCTGTTGTCATTAACTAAAATGTATATTATAAATTTACAATGTGCAATCTTATTACATAATTAGTCAAAATATGTTCCAGCTTTTTGGGGAAGTTATGTAATAATCAGTTGTGTGCAACCTTGCTTCTTTACTCTTTGTGTTTTTTTGTGAGTGACTGTAAAAGTTCTGAAAGTTGTAGAAAAATATTTTTACATATTTGTGTGCTTAGTCTTGAAGCTACTGATGGCTGTCAAATAAATGGAACTCCTTTTTTTTTTTTTTTCTCCGTAATGACATATTTGTGGGTTCAGGAAAGAGCTAGGATAGTTGAGGAAAGTGTAGTATGCGTATGATAGATACCTATCCACAACATTGTCCATAAATATACACACATATATGCATACTTGTGTATCTAGCTCCAACCTACGTGATTCCCCTTTCTTGAACAGTGATAGAATTGAAGATTGTAAGATCACAAACATATGGTGACCTATAGGTCTAGAAGATGCCTCCGTAAGATTAAACTACAGTTGTAGCCATGTGTAAAGTTCCTTTTCAAAGTCATTATTTGTATTACTGAGTGAAAGATCTTGCATACATATTAAAATAGTTTTATAATGAAGAAATGTTAGCTTTCAAACTGAAAGGAAGCTAATATAGAGGACACTTGTAGGTATGTTAGGGCAGAGAGGCAAGGACTGAAAGAGAAAATTAGTCAGCAAATACTACATTAAATTTGGGGGAAAAAAAGACTTAGGCCACATGTAGGTCTTGTGAGCAAAATGCTCTAAATTATTGGAGAAAAGATTACTTATAAGATTACAGATTTAATCTTATTGAGATTGAAATTCATCACAGCTAACTCATTTCATATGGAACTTTTTTCCTACTAGAAGTATCATGCTAAGTATTCTGCTAAAAATGTATGTCTTCCCCTGCCATAAAGTAGCTCATCACAGCATTGCTTCTTATGTATGCTATATAAAGCTGTAAGCAAACACAGACTCCATAAAAAGATCTTGGCTTTGACATTTGCATAACACAAAAATACACTGCTTTGGCACATTAAGAAGTTAGCAGAAATTGATGAAATTTGGATTCATTTTTCCCACTTTCATAAACAGTAGTTATTTAAATCCTTTAAAATATTCAGCTGGATCTTTCACGAGTCTGTAGCTCTTAAATGTAAGGATAATCCTTTGGGCTAAACTCACAAAAAGATTTTGATATTAAAATGACTAATTCTTATATGTATTGCTACCTAGTGGATTTATACCTTGATCCATACACAGGGTACGTAGCAAATCAAACTCCTGACAACCTGAATCACAAAATCCATAGTGAAATATGAAGTAACCTAGGGTAGCTGATAGGAAGTTCAGTAGACTTAGGCTACAACTGTGTGTCACTTTATACGTATGTAGATGTGTCTTTTCATAATTTGATATAGCCTTTATTTGCAGAACAATAATGGAGATGCAGATGGAGTCCCTCTAACTCTGCTAGTTCTTCAGTAATACTGAGGTCCAGGATGGAAGATACTAATATTGAACTTCTATTCCTTTGCCTGAGTTAGCATATTTTATCTAAATATCTCATTTGACAGTTAGGTGCTTTAATCCCTTTAAGTTAATGCTATTAGAAGGTCTCTTTTACACTCTTCTGCTAAAAATTTTTGCTTTGCATAAAATAAATAAAATATTATTTGAAGCATTGCTCAGGTCTTGTCTGAAACAAACTACTACAAGGCTATAAACTCACTATATATAAACACTATATATTTGAATAACTTAATTGAAATAAAACAACAAGACACACCAAAACCAATCAGCTTTGTCTGTGAGGTGAGATTACTAGGTTTAAATGCTTACAATATTTCAGGTGGTAGTGCAAGTTGGGCAAGCTGTCTTACACTGGAAGCTAAGCTCACATCATTACTGCTGTGAACCTATGATAATGCCATAGCCCGAGCAAGGATCATTTTTATTTCAGTTTCAAGCTCTTCAGGATGCTTCATCTGTTCTTATGTTACTACTTAGTCCAAGTCAGTCAAGCCTAAGACAAATCCTACACAGCTCTATTGCCTGAACACTCTTTTTGATCTGTACATTTCCCTACTTCAGATACCCATTAATGTAGTTGGTTTGAGCAACTCTGAGCAAGTGGAGTACTGAAAGAATAACTAACTGCCTAGGAAAGCTTCCAAATCATTTAAAGAAACTCTTGAGTGTGTGTTATCAGACTTTTCTATTGAACTCTCAACTTCGATAAATATCAAGGAAGCATTAAAGTGAAAAGAGTCAAGTTTATTTGAGCAGAAACAATGCTCACTTTTGCAGGAAAGAGTGCAAGGACACTGCATGGTGTTGTGGCTCAAGATTATGTGTCCCTTTCCTTCAGGACATGGACTTTTTTCTGCCATGTAGGTCTAACTGCTCATGCCATTCACTTTTGTTTGTGACAGGGTGAGATTTTTAAAGCAATGGTAGTGTGCTCAAGATTTGAATGCAGAACAAGTACTTGACTAAACATTTTTGTATCTGACAACAAATACTTTAAGTATGCCAAAATAAGACCAAGTGCAAGCCTCTTGCTGAGGGTGAGAAATTTCAGATCTTTCAGATCTTTTTCTTCAAAAGGTTTGAAAGGGTCAGTAAATAAAAGCTGAGCTGTAATGAATCTGTCTTTTCCATGTTAACTGTCAATAGGCCAATGCCACATTAGCTCGTCAGAAGATAACTAACTCTCAGTGTGTCTACATGGTGGGGGGTAGTTTATCCTTCTGTGGTCATATCTGCACCATGAAAAGAGGAAATTAAATGTAATAGCTAAAATCATCATAACAGAATAAGAGAATTAACAGTGGGACAGAAACTAATAATAGGAAAATTCACAGGCCAGCTGCCCTCCAAGACACAATAGGGGCATATTAAGGAAGTGGTTCAGGAGGCACCCTGTTGGGCATAGATATTGGAAGTCATCTTCAATTGCAAATTTCCATGTTTGTATTAGCTCAAGTTGAAACAGAACTATTCTTTGAAATCCTTTTTTTTTTTTTTTGGCAGTGAATTTCTTTAGTTTGTGATGAAAACTTAAAAATAAGGTATTGTTCCCTTCCTCATAAAAAAAAAAAGAATAAAAGCAAATTTCCTAATCAGTAATTCTGCATTTTATTACACTGTAGATCATGACATTGTAACTATATAATGATTTTAGATCCACCATGTCTATCAAAAGAACATATATCTTTCACAACAGTTCTAATATTCAAATGACCACGCCATCTTGCATTATAGGCTTCTTTTACAGTACATGTTTCTCTTTTTTGAATTCAGAAAAGATGGTACTCCTATCTAAATTTAGGAGAAGCTAGTCTACAAAGAGTTTAACTAATTTACACTAAGTCTAACCTAAACTGTATTTTGCCTATGTGTCAACTAGATTAATTAAAAAAATGCTGCATGGCCTTAGCCTTGCTTATACTGGCAGTTACCAGGAGCAGAGATATAAAAACATAAAATTATGTTTATCTAATTGTTTCTTTATTTATTAACCCTGGGAAAAAAAAGAGCATAAGAATGTAATCCAATTTGTGAAACAGAGGCATCAAATTTCATTGACTTGAATTTAGACTTGTTTCTAAAGTAGCTACTTGAAATCTTGCAAAAGGCATGTTACTGTAGGCTTACCAATATATAAAAGATCTTTGGCTACATTTTCTTTATGTTTTGAAAAGCAGCTGAATGATTAGAATCTTAATTAAACACAACTGGCAAAATTTTTGATGTTTATCCATCTCCCGCTATGTTTTGAGATATCTTCTATGTGTCTAAGGGTATTCTGTCTCAGGAAGGTGGTAGAAAAAGAAAGCAGAAAAAATGAGGTCTTAGTAGCTAGCAGAGAAGCTTTAATTCATGTGGATCTTAAGAGTGTAATGGAATATTACTTTATGATTATATCTCTGTGAAAATGTGAAGAGAGACTAATTAAACTGATAATTATTAGTTTGCATTGGCACTTACCTGCTGCTAGAGTTCCAATTCTATTTTGTCAATATAGGATCACAAATCCTGGCATACATCTTCTTTCCAAATACAGTTTTGGCAATAATATCAGAAAATTAGGTCCAAAGTCTCTGCTGTGTTAAAAAAAAAAGAAGTAAAGCAAAACAAAAATCATCGAATTGTCACAATCTGGGTACTGGGTTTTAGCCAGAAGAGAAATAGCAAAGACAACATTAAATGTGAGTGGTGACAAAATAATCTCATCCAATCCAATTTATTTTTCAAGTAATGTATTTAAATAAGAAATAATTTGGGGCATAGGGACTTCTGAGCATTCATGCACATGTGTGTATACACACTAATACAGAATGTATTTAGAATAATGTCTATGATTTCTGTAATGGAGTATGACATCTTTTATTGTTAAATTTCTTGCTAAATGCATTTTAATTTTGATTATATAAAATTATTCTAATTTTTTAGTTTATTGCCTTTCTCTGGAATTAAATACATGGCCGTTTTGTTGCTTTCTTTGCCGTGCAAGATGTCCTGAGTTTAAGGAGGAAAAAAATATAAAAGCTAAAGGTTCTCTCTCAGAGTCTAGATTTTTATATCCTTTACACTACATGACAAAATCTCAAAGGACACTAGAGCTGCAAACACTTAAGTTTCAGAAATTGCCACCTTTTCTTGGTCTGCATCTATATTCCATTGTAGACTTTAGGAAGTGTTTTATTCTTCTGTACCTTCATTAAACATGAACCTTATAATTTGTTTTATCTTTTCTAGACCATATAAGATGATACAGTTTGCAATATTGTCAATCCTGATAATTTGAATGTCCTTAAACAATTTCAAAATATACCTAAATAAAATGAATTATGTTCTAGCATTTTTTTGTTTTGTTTTGTTTGTTTGAAAAAAGAGAATATTTTTTCACTTTCTTGTTTTTAAAGTGATAGGATTTACTGATTCACACTTTTCTGTATGATGATATAGTTTAGAAATTTAAAATCTGAGGGAAAAATAAAAGAAGAAAGTTGAAATTTTCATATAGGTATCTGATTCCTCACTGTAAGGAAAACAAATAAACAAAACCAAAATCTATTTTCTCAGGATTTTCAGCGAAGAATTGAACATTAACCTGAGCTTGAATATGGGAAAGATGCAAATTTTTTTCCTGATACACTTCAAGTGCTAAATGATATCTAGTGAGTTGGTCTTTCTGGACTTTCAGGCTTATTTTAAACCTGATTACAGGCTAGCTAATAGCCTGCAATTAACACAGCTTGTCCTCCTGTGAGGCTGTAACATTACTCCCAATTGACCATTTAACAATTATATAGTACTACTGTATCATAGAATATTTTTCATCTCTTTGAAGCAATTTTCACCTTATTTACAGAGCAAAGCAAGTTTTCTGTTCTCAAGTTTTCTGTTTAGCTCCAGCTTCCTTCTTCCTCAACTTCCTTTTATATCTATGACACTCACAGCCTTGAACTGCAGGCTGCTCCCTAAAGCTTCCTCTTTTTGATGCTACCTGCTTTCCCAAAATTGTTCACTGTGGGTGCTTGTTTGTTTGCTGCGTGTGAAAACAAAGTGATGATTTTGCCTCTGATCTCTTCCAGATGGTAGTTTCCTCATTCTTGGTTATGAAGTATTTTTAACATTTGTTGACATGTACTTTCATGGAGGATAGCACAAACTTACTGATGAGGAAGCTGGTTTTGGTGTTCTTGCAGAACTTTCTGGGTTAAATTGTCCATAGAGTAGTCTGAGCTTGGTCATGACTGCACATTTCCTGCATCACCTATTTTAGCATAGCAAGACATATGTTCCATCAGCTTCTTTTGAACTCCTCCAAAAGCTGAGAGACATTGTGGTGCCAGATGGTAATCAGGGAGGTCTGAGTACATCAGTGTGCTAGAGACACTTTACCTGCACAAAGTCTTGCACTATTTCCAGGATCCAGTGAAAAGATGCAACACTGTTGTTTGCTTTCATGTTTCGTCCACTCCTGGGTATCCCTCTTTCATGCTGAAGAGGATTTCCCAAACCGGTTTGCCACATATTTGCATATTAAGGGTAAATGCAATGAGCCTGAGGCTTCCAGGAAGCTACAGACTAACTGTGCATGTGTTTCTCAGTAATTTTTACATCATATTTACAGTGTACACACAGGCCATCTGTGCAGCACACGCACAGTGGATCAGTTGGCCTCATTGCAAATGCACTGTTAAGTTGATGTGTGCATGTGGAGAGGATATGTCCAGATTTTCTCCTCTATGGCTCTGATTAGGTTGCCAGACATCCAGAAATCCTGAACAAATGTCAAAAATCTTTGAATTCCCTCTGGATATATGTTCCAAGCATTAAAAAAAAAAAAAAAAAAAAAAAAAAAAAAGATGTGTTCAAGGGAACTGAAGCATATGGTAGTCTATCCGGTACAGACCACACTAAACGACTTAGTCACGTCTTGATGACAGAACACAGGAGGGATGGGTCCAGATGCACCTTCTGGCTGCATCCCAGTTTCATCCTGGGACAAGGCTGGGGTGATTACCAGTCCTTTGTGTATTTCATGCTAAGGATATCTTGAAATATGGAGGAATTGCCATAACATCCTAATAAGCCCTTGATCTTGACAATGAAGGGAAAAGAAATTTCAGTCTGAGCTATGATGGTTCTCGGTGCAGGAATGAAGATACTCACTCACATGATGTCCTGGCAAGGAGTTTATTACACTTGGTATTTCCCCATATGTTATGAACATAGTTGTAGAAAAAAGCTAGTGCCTTCAGTGAATGTGGCTTTGATATTTGGAGGATGTTTCTACTTAAGAAACAAAGGGACAGACTATTGCTGCAAGAGATACTGGACTGTTATTCATTTGGAGATCACACAGTGAGCAGTTAAGAAACACCAGTTCAGTAAAGGAAATAAAAAACATATAGAAAACATAGTGAGTTGAGACATTTATTCTTACTATGTTTGCTAAAGTACCTGCTTTGAAGCTGGCAAAACAACGGTAAATGTAGAGGAAATAAAAAAGGTTATCTGCATTTATTTCATAAGCTATTTATATTAACTACGTGTGGAGACTGTAAAGTGTATGAAAAACATATGTATATTTATTTTTAAGATGCATCCATTACTGGGTTGGTAGTTTGAAAGTCAGAGAAGAAGACATAGGCAAGCAACATGGAAATTAAGACTTTATTTTAATCTAGATCAAATAAAAGAAAATACAGCTATTATGTACGTCTATCTATTTAATTTGTATTCATATCTTCGGTGGTAATGTTGTTTTTAGAACCAGTCTTTGGAAGCCAAGAGATGAAAATTAATACTTTAAAAAGTAATAACGAAGGAAATTATATGTAAAACATGCTTCAGTGCATTTTAGAGTATAATTTTAATTTTAAACATATTTTAAATTTCCCTCAACCTATATATATATATAGCTATATAGCTATGAATTTCACAGAACTATACGGTCTCTGATTCTTCAAACTGTTACACATGCTTAACATGTGAAGAGCCCTACCGAAATCAAGAGCGTGAATGTAGTTGCAGGAGTAACTGTTGGCAAGACTGAGCCAGATTAATCTGGTGTATTGCCTATTGCTCTGGAAAAAAGCTCTTTGGACTGTATTCTACAAGTCTTACACTGTCAAGTCACCATTTGATGTAAAATCATATTCCTGCTTGATTGAGAACTGCATGAACTAGCACTCACTTTCTTGATAGTCCCCTCAAAGAAATAAGAAAACCACAGATTTTATTGTTACTGCTTTTTAATTTCTTGACACAAAATGCATTTTATCGTGTTTTTGATTTGGACAAAGAAATAAAGCTCTACATTTGGCAAGTTTAATTTACTGTTAGAAGAATTATTTCCAGTACACCATTTAGGGTGTTAAGGGTCACTGTCAAACATAATTATTATTGAATCTTAATGGAATAAGAATATTATTTGAAACATTTGCAACAAAAACAGCTCAAATCCACTAAGTTTATTGACCTGATAACTATAGACACTAAATAAATATGACTGAGAAATCCGTCAGTCTTCCTGACATACTCAAAGTTCAACATGATTATCATCTAGTCTTTCAGATACCTGA
Source organism: Urocolius indicus (assembly GCA_013401255.1). Taxonomy (NCBI): domain Eukaryota; kingdom Metazoa; phylum Chordata; class Aves; order Coliiformes; family Coliidae; genus Urocolius; species Urocolius indicus. The sequence continues at coordinate 36,993 of WBNH01002609.1, read as the reverse complement.
TAAATAAGAAAGTAAGAGCACCTACTTCCTTGATTCTCATAAATTTTGACTAAAATTTCCACTTAAATTTTCAGCAAAGTTTTTGTGCTTCAACATTTTTCCTGTATCATTTTTTTTAATTTGTTTCAATTAAATAAGCATTTTTTTTTCTGTCAGATAAACTATTTTTCAAAACACTTTTGTCTAATGTTGCATAATAAATTCTGATTACTGTTTGATATTACAAAATCTCAGCTCTGTAATTACCTGTATTCTGCAGCTATGGAAGGCACAAACAAGAAAAACACCCACTAAGTCCTTTATTTAACTATACACGTAAATCCCTTCCTTAGAATTTAATTTAGTATTACTTTTAAGAGCATACTTATATTAAAATTAAATTTTGTAAATTATTTTCAAATGTGGATAAATTGCTATTATATCTAAGGAAAATAACCAAAATCAAATAGTGTCTGAGAACTAGTTATTATATATGACTTGCAATATCAGTAAGGAACAAAGAGTCTATAGCAAGAGTGTTAAAATGAAGCTGTTTTATATAATGTTAAAAATTTATTTTTATACAGCAGACCAGATATATTGGTAAACATGAAAAGATCACTTCTATGTTAGGGAGTTTTAGTTTAGCTAGCATTTCTTTGGGTGGGAAGAGTGATAAGAACTCATTAACCAAATTTTCCCCTTTCTGGGTATTCCCCTTACTTGCAGAAAAGGTAAAGCAGTAAAACCAGTTCTCATTGAGGATACATTCAACCTGGAGGAGAATGGATGTAGTTTTTTTCTGTATGTGGGAACGAGATTTGGAAACAGTTAAATAGGCATTGAAAACTCTACCGGTGGCATGGGAAGTCAGAACGTTTTGTTTTAAAATAAGAAAATAAAGAGAATGAAATTCAGGAACACAGCCCAGACAGTAACTTCCGGCAAGGTGAAAACTTTTATTTGCAGATGTTTTGTTACAAGAACAAATCCAGACCTGTAATTCTAGACCCAAAAATGAGAGAGAAAGCATACTTGTTTTCATGTCAAAGCTGTATGTGTTAGTTGTGATTATAGAAAGGAGAGATTCTCATTAGGTTTAACTGAATACTCATTTGTAGTTATATACTAGGATATTGAATATTTAAAGACATATTTTTGTTAAGAAGTGACTCTTCCATTCAACTGACCTGAACTCCTATTCTCATTTTTAATATTTGGGGTATTTATCTAGAAGCTTGCCAGATGTGCATACGCAACAAGAGCAGGTGAAACTCCAACAAAAGCCTCTTATTCAGGGAAGCTATTTCTTACTAGAGTGCTGACAATATACTGTAGTTATGCTTAAAATGAGGACTGGGCAAATAAGTCACAGCAAACAATTTATTCAACACATATATTACCGTTGCTCCTACTCACAAATTGCACAGGAATAGTTTGCAAAGCTCTCAAATTTAGTGCCTGAAGCTGCTAAAATGGTAATTCTACTCTAGTGAGTAACATCACTGATGTATGTAGCAGAGCTGTACAGCTATACAAGGAGTTTGTATTTTACTATTGGTAGTACGAATTAATTGAAGATATGAGTACATGAGGAGAGTATGTCCAAAATATAGCTTCCTGAAACTTAATTTTTCTTTTGTTTGTCTGTCAAAGGATAATCCTTATACTTGTGATGAGAGTCCTCAGAGTTTCCTTTCCCTCTTATCCGTATAGCTCATGGTCACATGTGCTCATGTAGATATAATATGTAGATATATACATATGTCAAGTAAATATATAATGTAGATCCCTAACCCTAACCCTAAGTCTCAGGACATGGTGTACAACCTGACCTAAGAGTCTAGACATGCTTTTGACCTTACAATATAGATACAATGCCTCAACATAATGTTCTTTAGTATCATCACAAATTTTGTATGGGGAGAAATCCTGTGGAAAACAACGTCAACATATTAGAGTTATTATTTGAAGATGTTAAGAGATTTTCAGGTAAAGACTCTGTGTTGGACAGTGGAGTGATTTTTCTTTTTAATTCTCCTTTTAATAGTCAAACTATATGTACGAATTTACTTTTGTATTAGTTATGAAACATATGTAACTGTGAAGCCTGTTGGAACCATACACTTGTCTCAAGCAATTCCCAGACATGTTGAAAAAAGAAATACATTAAACAAGAAAAGTTAAAGCATTCCCAATTAAGCTTGAGTTAAATTATTTTTTGCTTTAGTAAGCATGACAGATAAAGACCAAGTTTCAGTTTTAACAAGCTGACCCCAGTATTTGTTTATTTGTGCAGAAGACACATTACTATTTCTTTCCAGTGTGAAAATTATTTTATTCCTACTTTCTTCATAATATACCAGAAGACTGTACAAGAAGAATACAAGCTAGATGAAGTTAACTCATACATTTAATTATCCTTTAAAAATAAACAATCTACACCCTGACTGAGGTTTCTGAGACTGAGAGAAAAGTGTTTTTTCTGGAGGTTAGCATCAGGTCAGGTCAGTAACTTGAGCTATTTAGTCATCAACTGGTTTGACCTGACTGGCGAGAATTTTCTTTACTGTGGGAAAGCTTAATCAAAAATCCAGATGTATGCAGCTAATGATAGCATAAAACCCAGTTATAATGCAATGGGAAGCAGGCAATCCACTTGTACTCAGGTAAGACAATTTGGGCAGACTGCCAGGGCTTTGGAGCTAGAAAAATAAGGACAATGAAGGTTTTTGAGAAAAAGAAGTGTAAGGCTGCTGAAGAATAAGACCTCCATTGCTTAGGGAACTGGAGGTAAATCACAACTGGATGAATCTTGAAGCTGCAAAAATTTGTTAGTATTTTGATAAGTAACTTACCATCGTGCCTCACAGTAAGTGAAAAGAAAAAGTCACACCAATTTGTTGGTGTAAAGTAAGGATTCCCACTCAGATACTTTCACATGCAAAGAAAAGTGGCATCTTCAAGAGGACTGACCCTACAAACAGTATCTCTTAAATTAAAATGTGCTAACATGTTTCAGGTTATACCCCATCTCATTTGAAGCTTCTTCATGCAGTGGGTAATATACTTCTTGTTGTTTCTGCCAATAATGAAAAAACGTTTTCTCGACTGCAACACATTTCTGGTTATATAATCCACATTAATGGTTTAAAGACTTTTGAGGAATGTTCCCTGGGCATCAATAGTCAAGCATCTGCATTGTGAGACTGTTAGAAGAGTTCTCAACAGGCTTCTGAGATATGTCAACAAGCAGACTCCCACATAATTCTTGCACATTTTTGGAACATCTGTAGTAAAGGAAAAAATGAAAAAAAAAAGAAAAAAACAGTAGTGTAGTGGGTTTCTGTGGCCAAGGTTTAGTAGCAGAGAGCTTCAGAGATGGCTTCTTTAAAAAAGAGCTGCCAGAAGCTTCACCTGTATATGATAGGGCTGGTACTAGTCAGCTGTAAGGTGGACCTGCCTCTGACCAAGGCCGAGCCAATTAGTGATGGAGGTAACACCTCTGTGAATAACATATTGGAGAAGGGAAAGGAGTTTCTGCCTGGTAGCTAAACTGTAGTAGAAGGGAGTGAGAATGTGAGAACAACATTTCCACAGACACCAAGGTCAATGGAGAAGGAGGGGAAAGAGTGCCCAGACACTGCAAGAGAGATTCCCCTGTGACCTGTGGTGAAGACTCTAGAATGATAGAGTCATAGAATGGTAGGGGTTGGAAGGGACATTTAGAGATCATCTAGTCCAAACCCCCTGCAGAAGCGGGTCCACCTAGATCAGGTCACACCGGAATGCATCCAGGCAGGTCTTGAAAACACAAGCCCTCTGGGCAGCCTATTCCAGTGCTCCGTCACCCTCACAGTCAAAGAGTTTTTTCTTATATTTAATTGGAACTTTTTGTGGTCCAGCTTCACCCCTTTGCCCTTTGTTCTGTTGCTAGCTACAATAGTAAAAAGGGATTACCCAACCTCCTGACATTCACCATTTAGATATTTGTAAATGTTAATAAGATCTCCCCTCACTCTTCTCTTCTCTAGCCTAAACAGCCCCAGTTCCCACAGCCTTTCCTTGTATGAAAGATGTTCCAGTCCCCTGATCATCTTGGTAGCCCTGTGCTGGACTCTCTCCAGAAGTTCTCTGTCTCTCTTGAACTGAGGAGCCCAGAATGGACACAGGACTCCAGATGAGGCCTCACCAGGGCAGAGTAGAAGGGGAGAAGAACCTCCCTTGACCTGCTGGCCACACTGTTCTTGATGCATCATAGGATGCCGTTGGTCTTCTTGGCCACGAGGGCACATCGCTGGCTCATGTTTAGCTTATTATCAATCAGGACTGCCAGGTCTTTCTCTGCAGAGCTGCTCCTCAGCAGTTTGTCGCCCAGTCTGTAATGATGCATGTGGTTGTTCCTTCCAAGATGCCATGGTGAGGTAGCTGTGCCTCTGCAGACCATGGAGGCCACTGGGAAGCAAAGATCCACTCAGCCCTTGAAGGACCCTACACTAGAGAGGGGGGATGCCTGAAGGAAGCTGTGACCTCATTGGAAGCCCACAGTTGAGCAAGTTTCTGGCAGGACCTGGGAACCCATATAGAGAGGAGCCTACATCAGATTAGGTTTGGTGGCAGGGCTTGTGATGCTCTAAGGGACTCACACTGGAGCAGTTCATTCCTGAAAGTCTGTTTCCTCAAGGATAGGACCCACATTGAGGCAGTGTGTGAAGAACTTTAGCCTGTGAGAAGGACCCACATTGGAGAAGTTTGTGGAGGACTTTGTCTCATGGAAGGGACCTCACACTGTAGCAGTGGGAAGCATGAGGAGTAGAAGCAGTGGTAAAGACCATCTGTGATATACTGACTGTAACCCCCTTCCCCCTTCCCCTATGTTGCTGGAAGAGAGGAGATAGGGATGCAGGAAGAAGAGGTGAGGAGAAGTATTTCAAGATTAGAGGTTTTTATTTCTCATTTGCCCTGCTTTGTTCTGATTGTTTGTTAATAAACCAAACAATTTCTCACCAAGCTTAGTTTGTTTCACCCACGATGATAATTACTGAGTGATTTCCTGTCCTTATCTTAACTCAAAATCTATTTGTTATATATTTCTCTCACCCCTGTCTACTTTAGGAAGGGAGTGATAAAAGAACTTGGTGGGCACCTGACACGTAGCCAGCGTTGAATCACCACAGGGCTCAGGTATTTCAGGCCTTACAATCCTTTCTTCCATGGAACACAAGTCCAGTCATGCTTTTCAAAGTGTGATAAGGGCTCTTTCTTTTCTCTAAGCATGATTGGTGTTAGTGCTGCCACCAACTGTATATTTAAGCCAGTGCAGGGGTGACTGTGTGCTTTGTAAGTTAGTCTAGAGCAGTTCCATGCTGAAACTAGGTACAACACCAGTTAACCAATAAGCGAGAAAAGATATAACAAGAATACAATATAACTTTTACAACAGCTTTATGACAATCTCAGATGCACTGGGAGAACACCAGGACAAGCAGGGTCTGTTGTCTTCCAAAATATTTTGTGAGAGAAGTATGTTGTCTCTTTTGCCTGTGCTTTATCATACTACAAGAAAGACCAAACAAATCATCCAACTGATAATATATGCTGCATCTGATGCTGACCAACAGTAAAGTTCAAATTTCCCTCTTCTGTTCAAGCATCCAACCATTTGTGGCTCAGGGACTTACTGCTTCAGAGGAGATTCACATATATTTAGTAACCTTCAATGTCTTGTAGCTCTGAACTTCAAGAAATTTCTATTTAAACCTCACATAATTGAAGAAATTGATCAATATATGTTAAGGATATGTCTATCCAGAAATCCGTAGCTGTTTTCCCAACCCTAGCTAAGCATTCTAACCGTCAGTCTAGGTTTGAATACATACCTGGATGGCCAGCAAGAAGGACACACTCTCAACCTTTCTTGTTGAATCTGTTCTACTCAGAGACAAGAGTATCCAATTATAGTGGAAAAAGGAGAATCAGAAAAAAGATATTGTCAGTCTGCAGCATAACAGATTCTAGCGACTGCTCTGTAAATTTGTTTCCCTCATTCATCCAAAGACTGATGGAAAGTACACATACAATACAAAATTAAATCTTAGGTTTTCTTGATAGGAGTTCTAAGGTAAGAACATCCTCAGGTCTTGCTTTGTAAAAAAAAAAAAAAAAACAGCCTCAGAAAGTAGATTAATTTTGCAAAGTTAGTTCCTAGAAATCTATGTTGGATTTGGTCTGGCAATTTCTGGGGGAAAAAATTTCTGGGAAAAAAAAAATCAGTGACATATTTGAGATATTGGCGCAATTATTTGTTCTCAAAATATTTGATATGCTCTTGATTATATTTCAGAAATCCTACTATTTTAAGAAAGCCAACTGAGGCTCCAAGACAGAATATTTTTAGACCAGAAACATTTAAAATAAATTTCTCTCTTTTATTCTTCTAATAAATCTGATATTTTCAAAAGAATTCTTAAAAAAGATTATTGGTGTCCAAATCTGACTTTCTCTAATGTCAAATAAATTGGTCATTGTTTTTTTCTTGAAATTCCTGGATTGTGTGCCCTGACATGCTTATAAACTATATGCAGGAATAGCAGAACCCCACTGCAGAAATAATTACTTCATGCATGACATTCGCAACTTATTTCCACCGTTTAAACTCAGACACATTGTTCTCATTTCCACTCCTCACAAGACATTTGTTCTTTTCACTGTTCCGTACTTGGGGTAGATGAGGTTCATCTGTTTTGTTGATATTGTAAAATATGGAATTCTTGTATTAATGGTTATAAAATCATATGGGAATACTTTACACCATGTCTTTGTCATGGTGTAGTATTAACTGGTATCATATAGAATGAGTTAACATGATATTAAATTACTCCTTTTTATGTCATTCACATTTTTTCTCTCTAAAGACTATTTGTATTATGCTATATTTATGAAGTGAGCAAATGTGATACTGAAAAAACCCATTTTAAAGCAGTTTTGACCTTAATTTATTAATATTTAAATCAACATATTAAATCTGAGACTCTTGAAAAGCCACCCTTCTACAACTGATATTTAAAAATACTATAATATATTGTTCGAACACATGACTCACCACAAAACAGTCACTAAATCAGTTAATATTGTTAAAGCCTGTTTTTTCAGTAATAAAGACATGCAAGATAGAAGTAATCATCTTTTCATTTATAGTAGAAGAGATGGGGGATGTTAAAACTGATTCTGAAATCCAAGTCATAGCTTCACTTGAGTTGAAGCCTGGATTCATATCTTAAAGGCCTTAAAAGTCTGACTAATGAGAAAAGACAAATTTTTTTCTGAGCTGTAGCAGCTGCCAAAGGAGTATCAAATAGCAGACCAGTAGAACAAAAATCAGATGCTTTATGTGTTATTCTATCAAGTTCAGAATGACTATGTACACACTGTAGTGATTATACATACCATAATAAAAGCAGCAATATAACCTAGTAGTATAGGTAGGACTTAGGTAGAATACCGAACCATTTCAAAATTCTGATCTTGACAATCTGTTTTGTCTTAAAAGGTAAAAAATGTGTAAACAGTCACTGGGAAAAGTGCAATTATTCCCAGGTAATGCTTTTGTGGTCCTTAGAACTGATGTACGCTTCATCTGTATTTTAGACCTAAGTAATCTTACCTTATTTTAGGCCCAATAATAGTTCAAAATGCAGCCTATAGTCACTCTGGTGGAATTAAGAGAGAGTTGGAGAGTCTGTAATTGGAATAAATGTAACTATGCTATAGTTGCAATAAATAGTATTGTTAATAAGATGTGTGGGAAACCTAACTGTGGATTAGCATCACAGAAAACCCTTAGTTTTACTACATTTTATTAGTGTGCTGTAGTCGTCTTCACTTCAAAAATCTCAAGACAGGCATCCATAGATGAAACAGGTCTTGATGTAATGGCACATATAAAATACATGGCAGTAGGTATTTAAAAAAACAGGCATACCTAAATGGCCATGTAGTTTATTTGGCGCATATTCAATGCCTTGATTCAACAGGTTGTATCTACTGTGTATTTGGAGGTGCTAGTATCATTGCTAATAATCTATTTTGCATGGCCATAAGCATCACCTAGAAGAATCTTATCCATGATACTTGGTCTTACCAGATTTCCATCTGTCAAGGTGGCTTTTACCTTCCAGCAGTGTTAATCCTCAAAAATGTAATTGCAAAAGAAAGGGAAAAAAGAATGAGACACAATGTAATCATTCCCTGGATTTGATTTAAATTGTATGCAATTCTCACTGCTGTTATAATGCTATAGTTGATATATAGTTCACTGTCTACTGTTGTATGCATGCCATATCCTGCCATGATTGGTTTAGCTGATTCTGGTTTTTCTAGAAATCCTCTCTCTGAGGACAGAGAATTCTCTCTCTGAAGTCAAAGCAGGATTACTTATGACAGAGTAGGATAAAGCCTAAAGGCTTGCTTCTCTGTCACTAATGAGTTGAGAAAAGAAATTTATCCCATGTTTGTCTCATCTTCCTTATTTCGAGCAGTCACATAAAATATTTCTTATCCACTGATCTCCTTGCATGAAAGTAACTTTACAAATTAAAGCAAGAAGTATTTAAACAGGGCTGTTGAAAATCTGCAAGGAAATAGTATGACTTTTCTTTATTGTACAGGAACTTGTACCCTTACAAGTGGATAATATATCTGGGATATTGCAAGACAAATTCTGAGGTCTTTACTCAGCAGTTAAAGAGGCTTTACAGAGGAAAGTCCCTCTGGCTCTCATGGAACTTGTAGCTAAAATCTAACTCAAGGGACCCAGGAAGTGGTCAAAATATCAGAAATTACCACATGGAGCTTTTAACTAAGAAGCCAAAGGAAAGTAGCTTTAGCAAATTAGCATTTCTCAGCATACATTTGACGTGCTGAGGTAAGACTTCATGCACAGCTTTACCTCCTCATTGCAGCTGTGTCTGCTTCTAACACTCTATCAAATCTGCTTTTCCAAATTTCTGAAAGCTTTCATTTCTCTTTACTCCTGTTGTTTAATTTCAAAAATTTCTACTTCTCCTTGCCTGTTCCCATATATCTTTGCCATGCTCCCATTATCACACCCTTTCTCTCAGGCTTTAGTGTATAATTTATATGTTAAGAGAACAGAGAGACAACTGAATGAGTGAGGTGAACACCAATAGATCAATCTACAGATCAATAAAATCCTGTAATGTTAGTTATCTGAGACGTTTAGGTGGCAAACTTGAGCTAACTGAAGAGGTACCCTGTACAGTAAATGGGAGATATAGATCTTTCCAGACGGTGATTTGTCTTTTTCTATTAAGGAAGACAAAAGGGCTATCTCGATTAGATACTAGATAAACAAGAAAATAAATTCCATTCTGTGTGCAATGGTATCTTCCATTTGTGCAAGAAATTCTCAGTTGAGAAAGTTGAACATTTCCATAGGAACAGGAGTAAAGAGTAACTGCTGTGGGGTTAATTTTGATTTTCTTTATAACAACTTTAAGGTCAGGACATTTTGAATATTCTCTTTTATTCAACCAAAAAGGGATGTTGGCTTTGGTTTTGGGTTTTATTTTAAACAAAAGTTACAATTTACTGTGTGGTTCTGTTAATTAGAATTATTGGGACATAGCTTGTAAGAAACTCCTCCCACACTTTCAGTTCAGTTAGGCTAACTACTGGCTGTACACAGCTAATGCTTTCAGATATATTTTTCCCCTTCTGTGGTTCTGACAGAAATGACAGGATCAGATGGATGTACAGGGTGAGATTCTAACCTGCAGAGGTTCCTTCAAGGCTCATTTAACCCAAAATATACTAAATTTATGTATTATGTATTAAACCTTCAAATAATATAGGGAGTTCACAAATAGACAGGATTAGACAATTGTTATTAGATAAGATTGTGTCATCTTTTATGTCTGTCAAAGTTCAATTTAATGTCACTTACCTCTTTCCTCAGTTCTGCAATTGAGACAATGTGATAAGTCTGTTCAGCTGCTATGTTTTTCTTATTATTTTTAGTGAAAGATTGTAATACAGTCCTTTCAAGTGAGAATATTGTTACTCTGCTGGCAGTGAGTTTTGCACCTTGCATAATCAAGAGTATAGTGTCACTCAATGTATATTGGAGAACAGCTTGTAGCTTCTAAAGCAAACCACTTTATAAACCAATCACTTTTTCCCCTCAAGTGATCTTCTTTATTTTGCCTGTACACCAAGTTCTCAAAAGAAGTGAATAAGTATTGACATACGGAATTATAAGATTATTATTCTAAACACATTTTTGTGATTCGAGGCTGAATGTTCGTCCAACAATGAGAATTCTTACTGGATTTGCCTTGGGTGTGCAGTAAGAATAGAAAAATACAGGTAATTATTATACATGCTTGAAAATCAGTGCTTGTAGATTTTGCATAGACAAGTTTTAAAGACAAGTAGGCACTTATATATGCTTAACATACATCTGTCTATTACCTAGGACCAAGCTAAAAGAATACTTAAAAACAGAACTACATTTCTGGGGTTTCTTGATTAAAAAAAATAACAGTCATCAAAATAATTGCCTTACTTAAAAGTATATTTAGAAAAATACATTCCTTCTTTATCTTGAAAAATGTTTCCACTAGATATCTTAAATAGATGCTCCATTCTGGATTCCTACTTACTGTGTTTTCCTCTATGGCTAGGTGGCATAAATAAAGTTTATAATAAGTAACGGCATATTACATTTACAGTTACTTGTTTAGGAAAAATTCTAAGTGCAATAAAAAGCTTTGACATATCTTGAAAAGGCATCATATAAATTGAAAGCTATTTGAATCTATCCAGCATCAAATGATTCAAATGCAATTAACAGAATGGAAGCTATTCTCAATCCATATTCAACCTAATGGCAGCTATTTCAGCAATTTATTGCTAGTATTTGCACAGCTCCAAAATCTTGTCTCTCAAACTCTTTTGTCTTAGAAATGTTTCATAGCTAAATAATGTTGTAACTTTGTTTGTTTCTTTGGTTGGTTGGTTTTTGTGTGTAAAACCGGTGTATTGTAGCATGACATGACTTCAGATTCCTCTCCCATAATGTGATCTGTGTGGGTTTATGGGGCCACACGTGTAAAGCTGATTGTGAGATTTGATCTTAAAGGTTTTTTTCCATTTGATTTCATAACTGTGACCTATCTCCATTTAAAAAGAAAGGTATTTGACATGCCTCCCTATTCTGCAGCTTTTCCTGCCATTTCGGATAAGTAATTTCCATCCTGTGGTTTTTGTTCCCATATGGTTTTGTAAAACAATTGTAAGAAAACAGATGTCTGAGATTTCAAATAGCCATTAACTGCCATATTTTACTGACATATATTTCTCATTGTGGTACTGAGAAGTTATTCTTATTTTTGGCAACTTCAGAATATTGGTGTAATGAAAGTAGTGAAACATCAATCAGTGAAAGGTATGAAAGAAGTGCAACAAAAAAAAAGAATGGAATGAAAATGTTGAGACTGAGTTTAAGAGAAATGCATTAATAGACTTAAGTGGCAAGAGGTTTCATCAATTTTGTCTTAAATTTATATGCAATCCAAAGAGTTTAGTTTGGACTGATGGTTAAGATAGTTTCTAGATGACTGGGGGCAGCTGTTTCTCCTATGTGTGTCTTACCAGCTACATGTTTTTGTGGAGACTTTATTGATCCGTGGCCAGGAGGTGTGTCACTGCCTTCAAAGCAACCCCAACAAAAGGGATATTCTTGGCTGCCTTCTAACGTTGTAGCCTCCTCTTTGTCATATGGGGCTGAAGCATATCTGTATTCTTCTCATTGGCAGAAGCATAAGGTTGTTCAGACCACCTAATTTCAGATTGTTATAGATGGCTACATTCAAGGCTAATAATCTATGCTTCCTTCAATTAAATACAGAGCAACAAGCAGAAATAATCTCATCCTTGTACACATCTCTAAACAGGTCAAGTGGTCAGTACATTAGATATCCCTCCATTGACTATGAAAAGTATCAAGAAATATTGCTTAAATGCATGAATCAGTATTGTCAATCTGTGCAGATTGAATACTATAAATCCCTAAGACTTTTGTATTACAGACATTTCTCATGGTTTGATATGAAGCTGTTTCTGGTAAGGGAGATGAGCCTGTAAAGATGGCTCCTGTAAGAAGCTGCTTGAAACTCTCTGCAGCTCTGAGCCAGACTGACTTCTGGGGCTGAGATAAGTAGATACCTTCACAATCACTTTTCAAGAAGAAGAAGGAGGAAGAGGAGGGTTTTCCCTCTTCCTTCTTGTTCTGCCCTTCTTCTTTTCTGGCTATTCAATCCCATGTGACATCACGCACGGGATATAAGGGCAGCAGCGGGGGCAGGATGGGGCTGTGGCCAGAGTGGGAACTGCAATTCTGCCATCGGGCTGTGTCCGGCTGAGCACGGTGAGCAGTTACATTGGGCATTGCTCCTTTTTTCTTTGTCCTTTGGCCATCACTGTAACTGCCTACTCATTGTGGTGTTCTATTAAACTGTCCTTATCTCAACCCAGAAAGTTCTACAACTCTCTCTTGATTCTCTTCCCCATCCTGCTGAGTTGGGG
>WBNH01002609.1:0-24183 GCA_013401255.1 Urocolius indicus | reverse complement strand
TCTCTAAGTCAAGTACTGGAGTCTGTTTTGACCAGAACTGTAACTGCTAGTAAGCCCTCCCTGCCTTTGTCTCAATCCACAACCTTGGTTATCTTTTTTTTTTTTTTTTTACCTCCCTTTCCACAGAGGCCTCGGCCATCCTAAGGGGGGGGGTGGGGAGGGCGGGATGGTGGGACATTGAGCAACAGATTGTTGTGCTGCTTCATTGCTGGAGGTGCAAAACCACAAAACACTGTATCACTGATAGATTCAGATTCACACATTTGCAAGGCCTGTGGACATAGCTAAGATATTTTAGGCAAATTACATTTTTAAAAGGCATGGTTCTTGGATGAGGAATATAGTATCCACAGAAACCCATGGTACAAAAGATGAATCCAAAGAGAAAGAAATATGGAGAATGAGATAAATAACTTGCGGTAGCAATTACGTATGATAAACTTGGATTTATGCAGTCATTTCAATTGTTTGTGGACTGAATTTTTTGTTACCTAACTTAGCTTGAGTTTAATAGCTACTACCTCCTGGTGGTAATTTGGACAGAGAAGAGAGGCAGAGAAAATAAGTTACTTAGCCTTTCAGAAATACCTTTTATTAGGTGAGAAGACAGTTATAGCTTTGGTACTTTTGGAAATGTTGTTCCACCGAACAATGCAGGATTTCTGCTTTTCTGTTACTTGTTTTCCATAGCCTGCCCACATTTGTTTGTCATGATAGACTTCTCAGTAGGGATTTTCCACGTTATCTCTTTACTTTCATTTTTGTTTTCTTTTTCTACACCTCCATTCCCATACACACAGTAGTATCTGAGTTGTATCTTTATGCAAGCACAAGAGATACAACCTTTCTCCCAGCATCTCTGTGGGACTGTCGGTGACTACTGAGCAGAAGCGATTCATCACTGTGGAAGTTTTCAAAATCTAGCCACTGCTTTCCAAGAATCTTGTTTTTAGAGAGACAGAATATGTTCAATATGACAGCTAAAAGGACTGGCTTTTAGTTCTGGCAAAGAAAAACATTCATAAGTGAATCTTAGATTTATATCTCAGCAGCATACCCTTCTCTCAGGTGGATCATGTATCCCATTGTTATTATGCTACTGTGAGAATAACTGATGTGACCTAATTTTCTGAAATCAGCATATTACGGACAGTCATAAAGAGAGAAGATTTTAAAGGAGAGTATCTTTTAATAGATCAGCCGACAGCCTTGGAAAAGATGGAAAAACTTTGGGCACACAAAAACCCTCCTCAGTAAAACCCCCATGGCTGACAACATCATTACCACACAATCACACTTCTCTAACAATATGAATGTAAAGTTCTAAAATTAAAAAACCCATTGATTGTTTGTAACAGTGTGTAAAATATCAGCTGGTAACATGGCGCACAATACTAGCTAAATATTCAGCAATAATCATGAAGTGGACAGATTGTAAATTCCGGTTAATTTCAATTGTTTGTGAGCATGCATGTTTCAAAAACCAAACAGTACTTGTATATTTCAAGATTTTTCTACTAATGAAGCAATAACATTTTAGCAAGAATGGATAATGATTTTTAGTACAGAAATACACAGCAACATCATTTGAACTGCAGAATCACTTTCTCTGTTCTACTTGAACCATTGCTTCATTTGTTCCGCTAGAAAGAAATATTACAATTACCTACTAATTATGTTAATGTTAGAGGAGAGCAAGTGTCATTTCAGCCCACCTAGAGAATTACCTGTCTTATTCTACCTACTTCCACTATATACTTAAAAGGTCTTTAAAGGTCTTTTCCAACCTAAATGATTCTGTAATTCTGTGATTCAGAGATCTCAAAGCCCAAATCAACTTTACTAATAATGTAATATGCAAAAAAATTAAAATATATTTTAGTATAATTCACTTGTAACTCCTTAAAAGTTTCCTATGTGTCATCTGGGAAAGCAATAACTTTGAGAATTTTTGTAGTGATCAACTACTGATTACAAAGAATGGAAGCAAAGAGAAAGATAGTCACTGGAAAACAAAGCAGATTTTAATCTTGTGATAAATAGTTGTGATAATCTCTGCACGAGTTCCCTGCTTCCTCATATGGAAAACCTTTTTTTTTTTTTTTTTTTTGTTTTGTTTTGTTTTGTTTTGTTGTTGTTGCTTTTGTTGTTTCTAACAGCAATAGCTAAAACTACCACGGCAAGCATGCAAGAAGAAAACCTCTTCTCATAGACTAGGTTCTTGATGTAGTATATGTGCAGTCAGGGATGACAAACAAGGAGACACAGACACTGAACCATAAGTTGCTTTTCTGCATGCAAGAATTTACCAGAGCAAGTTAAGATTTGACAATTTTTCCTGCTAAAGTACCTGTAAATTCTGCTGACTTGAACTGGGGAAAACTAGATTCTCATTCCTTTTACATATTGTAGTGTATATCTTACAGATAACTGTCTATATAAGAGATGTTTAAGTAGACGATCTCTATTTTTTCTCTAGTGATTATATACAACCAGTCCAGATAACTACTTCAGTGTGGCAGATGTCTACAAATAAGACTATTGTCTGACAAAATTAATCACACCACCTATGCTTTCATTCTCACAGCACTCTTTTCAAGTTTATGGCAGGGAGAAGAAATATCAGCTGCTGCAGCTCTTATATCTTTGACTAAGAAGCTTCTGAGTTTCACAGAGATTTCCATGTCCTCTCCATCTTTCCCTGGACAGTGGAGAAATGCTAGAAGCAGCAGGTAGGAAGAAATGTACTGGCAGCTTGTAGGAGTGTGAGATGAGTATGTGATGAAGGCGTGTGCCAGCAGTGCAATGGGAGAAAATCTGAAAAGTGGGAGTCCTCGTGAAAAGAAAGAAGTGAACAAAAACTAGAGCAAGAAAATGTATGCTTAATTTAGAATGGTAGCTGAAAAAAGCTACCAAAAGTGTAGCTTTTTTGGTGGGCCAAAAGTGTAATAAGAGGTATTATGGAGATGAGACATTGTAGGAAGACAGGAGTTGAACAGGAAAATTTAAAGAAAAGAGTTGGGGAAAATTTTAAGCAAGTAGGAAAAGTTACTGAGGATATAGACTAACTTTCATATGAGAAATAAGTGAATAAACTATGATGCCTAGAAAAGAGGTGACTCAGGATAAATACAAAAGAAGTCTAAAAAAAGCATGAATGTTAAGGAGAAGGTAGATTATTTTTCCCCTCTTCCCAAAAAGTTTTGATGAAGTCAGTAGTATCTGGATGGAAAAATGGGAGACACGTGAAATTTTGAAAGTAAAAGCTCACACAGACTGGAGATGAAACAAGTCTGTGGAAGATAATGGGATTTAAAGTTACTAATTATATAAAAAACAGAGGCAATTCTGTGAATCCACTGAAATGAAAATATTTGGAGGCTGAGATAATTCTGGAAGTATTGCATATGTTTAGTTTGTTCGTATTTCTCCTTAAATATTCACTTATGGCTGTTGCTAGATGAAGCATAGCGAGTCAGATGATCCTTGGCCTGACATATTATGTCTGCATTTATTTTCTAAGTAGAGAAGAGAGAGAAAAAAGGAGTGTGCTGCCACAATTCAGGAAGTATGGAGGCAGTATTTGGGAAATATCTATTTTAGAAACATATATTTTAAAAATATATGCTAAGGAATTATTATTTTAAAACATCTTGCTAAGTATATCTGTCTATAGAATTTCCAAATCTATTTCTAGCCAGTCTCTAAAGGTAGAATTGGTTTGAGATGCCTTGTTTTGATGCCTATCTAAAAATCATAAAAAGACCCCAAAACAACCCAAACACCTCTTGTTAATAAGATTCTATTTCATTTAACCTAACTGGAAGAGATTTATCTGAATCCTGTATTGGTGTCAAGGAAATTAGACTTGTGCCAGTTAACTTAAGAGACTGTTGTACAATGGCTTATCTCAAACAAAGCCTTCCAAAACCACCACGTCATAAAGAGGCCAAAGGCCATGTCACCCTTTTGTATGGCTTTCCATCAAACCATTCTTACGGACACCCAAAAGCTGGGCTCCTAGAAAAAACAGTAGGGGTTGTAGAACTGTGTGTCATGCCTGTCAGTGCAATGAGAGACACATCAAACATCTGCTTCCTTTCATTTATTGATACTGATAGGTGCATTTTAAATGAATTTGTACTCAGGAAAAGTGATGAATAGCTTAATAAGTGTGATATGCACACAATAGAAGTACCGTGCTCAGGTAGCCATGCAAATAGCTATACAGGAAGCAGCTTAATCTTCTTTACAAATGTCTGAAAGTATAGTGACACCCATCAAATAAGGTATAATTGTTTTTCGCTAATATAAGTGACTATTACAATTATCTTAATATAATGGATTCAGAAATACCTTAAACCTGTCAGATTAATAAACAAACAAGCTCAGCATATTGGCCATCCAAGAGGTCACATAGTGTTGCCCTAAGGTTAATTGGAGTTTTTCTTCTGAATTAAATTAGGTAAGTGTTCAGCAGAAAAATGCTTGAACTTTCTGAATGGCTAGCTTTCACTGAAGGGAAGGTGTACATAAGCAAGCTTTGGTTTCATGTTATGTCAAAAGCACATTTTTTTTTTATTGTGGCTTTAATCCATAAACCAAATCCCACTCTTTTGCTTTTCTTACCATTATAACTATTCTTAAATACTATCTTTAAATTCCCTGTACTGAGAAGAAACTAGACTTTCATACTTCTTTTTTATTCTATAGTACAGCAGGCATAAAACAGCAACCTATAGGCTCTGTCTTGCAAACTGCAGCAGAAACACTGGACCGTTTTACCAATAATTTCTCTTTTGCTGATTATCTGTGACTTCCTCCACCTCATTTAGAGAGTAAGCAGGTTACTGTTGTTAAAAATGTCATCATTCATTAGCTAAAGTAGCTAGATAGGAAAAGAACCAGAGTGCTAGAAATTAATAGCAATGTTAATTCAACTTTATTCTGTTGTCTGTCTAGTAATATTTATTTTATCTTTTGCCAAGTTGAATCTCATTCTAGTGATATCTAGGTCTACCTGTCTTAGATGTAATTCACAGTATAGGACAAAGTGCTGGGTCATACTGGAACTGTTACTTAGCTTTGAAAATCTGATAAATACATATGAACTTGTGTGTGTTCACACAGGAAAACATAGAAGGGAGAAAGGGAAAAAAAGAGGAAAGGAAGAAATCAGGAGAGCCAAACACTAGTACTTTCATTGCAATCTTTCTCCTAAACCCATATTTAGCTATGTCAATAAAGTGATACAAAATCTAAAAATGAGGCTGTGGGGAACTGCAGGTGCTTAACACTTCAAGCAACTAGTCTTGAATTTAAAGGCCTGACTTCTAGCAATCTAGTATTAAAATTTTTGTAAGCTTTACTCACGCTAATAGAAGCTGTTTTTTCATCATGTTAGTCTTCCGTTCACATATATTGATATGTAACAAAGAAAAGGAGCTCAAAAGATCAAACAAGAAAAGGCAGTGTGATTAGAAATCAAAATATAAAATGTCAATGTTAGCATGAGATACATTTTTTATATTGATTAAACCAAACTCTGCCTTAAATGTAAATCTGCAGGAGATTTTTTTACACTGTTACTGGTTTTAATTCTAATTTGCCATCAAAATTAATACAAGGCATAGATAAAAGAACTGATAGTTTAGGAAAAAAAACCTCATTAAAAAATCTAAAATGAATGCAGTTGTAGTTTTCATTTTGGAAGTGACACAGTTATTCCCTTTCAGTAGAGCAGAATTTAAGGGTTTTTTTTGTTTGTTTATTTGGTTTTTTTTTCCTTTGAAGTAGATGGTCCACAGTTCATCCTACTTTCTATCTTACAGAGTTAAGATTTAGCTCTAAGTAACATAAACACTGGGGTCTGTGGGGATTATAACATTTTCTTTTAATTATTTTAATATATAATAAATAACCTAAAAAAATTCGAATTGATAGGTCTTGAGTTTGTCAAAACATTGAACAGAAAACAAACACACATCCTTCCACTCCTGCCAAGTTTTGAATTTTCCTGGGAAAGGAAATCTATTTTCTTATCTGTCCAGATCTTGACTTCTCTCCTCCCAACTAAATAAAAACTTACCAGCTACTGTTTATATGTTTTCAATGTCTTGAAAACTCCTGTAAGATTTGGAATTACTCATTATAATAGACATAAGAGTGTATAAAATACTGTTCTAATTATTTATTTATTAAATTGTAAGAATTGTCTTCCCTAGGTCTTCTAGCTCCACCTCAGTTGCAGGAAAAACAAAAGGGGAAAAAAAAGAGACTGGCAAGAATAATTCAAGAGAATAAGTAACTATACATAGTTATTTAATATGTATGTATATATTCCATATGTAAATATTGAAATATTTAATAATAAAATGTATGCACTTAATTAGACCTGGGAAACAGCAGTTAGAAAAAATGAAAACTTGAATCTGTACCCAGAGCTGTAGTGAGATATTGCTTGCTTGTTTACTTTCTTTTCCCTTTCTCTTCCACCCACTCCTCTCCCTCCCTTCACATCCACCAGTAACTTACACTTACTGCTGAAAAAATCTGCAACTTCTTGAACCAGAGAGTGTGAGTAATTGTACAGTTCTTTAAAAGTGTTTTACCCTTACTATGGCCCTGTGTGATAGACTTCTACAGAAATCATACAAGAGATCAATGTAGGTCTTGGTTGGTGGAATTATAGGTGAAAGGAGAGAAAGAAGAAAATATTACATCCCTGGAAATTCAAAGAAAGGAAATCCAATGTTTCTCGCGTTTCTCTGTGCTTTTCAGTTGGGAATTGTGCCAACAGCAAAATAATTGCAGGGAGAATCTCTGTTAAAATCATGCTTTTTGTTCCTTATCTAAGCAGCACTGAGAGTAGCAGTGATCCGATACAAGATTTGACTTAGAAAATTGAGAGACAGGAAGAAGTTTCCCTAGTTGCAAATATACTAGTAATGCCCTATTCCCAGCATGAAAAAAACTAAGAAGATAACAAAATGTGTGATTAAGTGCAGAAAGATGCACTGCTATATGCAATGTGAGAGCAGAGACAGTCATTGCTAACTCAGACTTTTAAAAGCTGCATCTCAAACAATATTAAAACATTTCTCCTGAAAGCCGCTAAGTGAGGTGACACAGCATCTTCAGAGGATGCCAGCTTTCTCACTGCACTCCTAAAGAGACTGGTGAACAGGAGGGGGTATGTTGGCAGGAGGAGACCAAGGCATCTTTTGTTCTATCTGGAAGGAGAGGGATCCGGCAAGTATTTTGTTATTGTACTGGCTGAGAAGATACTTTATTTCAAGTTTTACAGGAGTTATATGAGATGATTGTTATTAAGAGTAAGAATATTCATTAAATAACCATTATGTTGTACACCTCTATTTGGAGTGTTGAAATTAAAAGAAAACATCTTTCCTACTCTCCAGCCCCCTGATACAGTATAAATAGCTGCCATTTCTCTATTTGCTATGTCTTCGCACTCCAACACTTCCTGAACCTCTTTAATTATGCTATATGTGCCTATGTTTCACCAAGTTGCCTGTTTATCTGGGTGGTGTGTTTTTTCCTGTTCTGCACACTTCTCACACAGCTGTTACTGCCTTCAGACCACCCAAGTTGCTCCAAAGTTGACACACTTGCAACCTTCACTTAAAAGAGCTGGGATTCATTGCTTAATTTGTCCATCAACTAACAGACAGCTCAGCTCAACAAATAATTTCCAAGTACTTATCCAATACAAAGAGGTAGCTCAACTTTCTGCTCCAAAGACATCAACCTGTTGCTCTTCAATGGGCTGACAGGTGTTGATGGTAATTTAAGTCTTCTGTCTATCGGAAGTTTTCTGTATTTAGAGAAAGGATGGTAGAGCTGGGCATCCTTTTCTATGGCACAAGTTCCTTCTGTTTTGGGGAGACACTACTTGCCAGTCTATGGCGAATCCCTTGTGCAGTATGAAAACTAGCAGCTTGGTGATATAACAGTAAAATTTCTGTGGCTCCTAAACACATCTGATTTGAGTTTTAGTTTCAGCAAATATATGGCAAAGGATGGTGGTCTTTCTTTATTTTGATAAATGTGTGAAATAAAAGCACAAAATTGTAACTACTAATAAAGTAACTATTCTGTGACACTGAATGTGTTTCCCTTTGGTTTCATCCAACAGTGAAAAGGATAAGCTGCTTTTGCTGGGTACTGAGGGAATTTACACTCCTTCAGATCACTCCTTGCTACACAAATACATAAGCTATAGCTGCTCATGTCAAAGAAGCATTATGGAGCCAGTTGCTTTTCATTTAGTCTGCTCTGCAAAGATATTTAACAGCTTATACTAGATGAAGGATAGCGGTGACATTACAGTTCTGTGTGACTCATCATTAACACCTTATGAAAACATTTTGAAAAAAAAAAAACATTTTTATTTGTATTTTACCAATCAGAATTTGTACAGACCACAGTCACTAACCCTTGTTAATGAAAAGTGCATGAGTGAAGATGGCAGGGCACAAAAGAAAAAGGCACAAGGGAAAATTTTTCACTTCACCTCCTTTTATTCAAAGTGTATTTGCAACAAACTAGGTTAAATTTAGGTACTGTTTCATTAGCTTACATTTGTTTTAAGATAAGATGAAAAGTCACCTCTTTCTTGTGATATACTATTAATCTACTATACATACAGTTATTTCTACAAGAGAACAGTGAATCCAGTTATTTAGGACTTCTACGATTGAAAAATAGAAGAAATAAAAAGAGACTATAATTTTGGATATAACATCTATTGAATTCTACATGTTTGCATCATTCTTTTAAAGATAAATTGAAAACATAAATGGATAATATATTAAAACTTTGAACAGTAATGCACATACAAAGAAAGCTCATATAATGGAAGTGTTACAGTGTAATTTGCATCTGTAATTATACTAACAATATTTTCATGTTTTATGATACTTCTGGGCTAATATTTAGAGTCAAAGTGTATAAGAATAAAATAAATAATCTGTGTGCTAATGAGATAAGTAGTATAATTGCCAATTATTTGCAAAATCCAATCTAAATTTGCATTTAACTTATTAAATTGTTATTAAGATTTTTATTAAAAAAAATGCAATGAGAAAAGATGAGACTGTATGGTTGTCTGCAAAGTAGCTAGGCTGACTTTTGAGACCTGTATTTAACACTCCAAAGTGACAGTGTTTTTCAGTTTTGAAAGACAGCCTCTACCTCATTCTTTCAGAAACACAAAATTACATAGTAGTGGAAAAAGCTGGGAATTCTTGATCCTTTCTTTCTTCCGTTTTTTAGTAATAAAGTATTAAAACATATGTAAAAATAAAATGTTACATTTCTTCTAAAATAGTGTGAATGTATTCTTATCACTTTATTTAGACAATCTATCTCAATTACAAAGATCGGTTCCCAATTGGCTTTCCAGGCTATATCAGGTCATCTGAAAATACAGCATGGAGTCAGATTCATCTCTTTATAATTGAAGAAGACAAACAATTATATCTGAGTTAAACCTATAGTCTGTGTTTATATCAATAGAGATAAATATATAACTAATTAAGGGGGTTTACTTGACCTGCATTAGAACCTTGTTTCAAGATGAGGTAAATCCTTTCTTGGAGGTTACTCATCTCCTAGCCATCCTTCATCTGATCATTTAAAATTTACAGAAGATGACTGCAGATACTGGGAACAATACCAGAACCAGGTTTATGGGAAATTTAACATCCTTTTACAGAACTTGTTCTTATGTTGGTAACTGCTTAATTGGTGTTATACTTTGTGGCTGTTTACTTTCAGAAGTGTATATTCAATATTGAGAGATAAGTATATCAAACATTGTGGGGAAAAAAAAAAAAAGAAAGAATAAAACTCAGGCCACAAGTAGATGGTCCCCAAATGTCTTTGAACCCAATAAATACTTCTGAAAATTTGCTGTACATTTTTATTTTTAAAATACAAGCTGAAGGAATGCATGCTGAGCTATTGGCAGACCCAAGGATTTACTATAATTGACTTTCTCAGTAGAGTTTAACACAGCTCTGTAAGACTTCTTAAAGAAAAACAATAGATTTCTGTGGGAGATTGCAAAAGATGCTGCTTCCACTACTGCTACGGAATGATACGATGCATGAATACGATGCATGAAAAAGCAGGGGTAGGCCTTTCAACTTTTTAAAATGAGGATTTTTTTTATGGTGTATTTTTTTAATTAATGACAAAAATTTAGTAGTACTTTAACCATTACGGCTATCTTTTCTGATTTTATTTTTAAGGATTAAACTTTAAGAACACTTTACAAATTGGCTTGTCATACCTAAGAAATTGTCAGAAGATGAGTAATGGGAGGAGATGGATAGATTAAAAACACTATCAGGTTTTTTTCTAAATCTGAGAGAAAAAAGATGTTGATGAATATATATGCCCAGTTATGGGAAATGTCTTTCTTTGCATATAATTTGATTTAATTGTGCAACATACTCCTCTGGAAGTTGCTTTACTTTGTGAATGTGTAAAGCTTTCTGTGAAGACTGCTTCTTACCAATCATTCTCTAATAAATATAAATCTTATATTGCAGAGTAACAGTTTTAGACTGTTTACCTGCAGATATATATTATTTGTTGAAACATATTCTCCCTTTTTTTTACTTCGGCAGAGAGCTGACCACAGAAATCTTTATTAGCTCCATGTGAATTAGATTTGGACTTAACATACAGCCATCCTGAAATTCTTTGAAAGCAGTATCCACCACAGTGTTATTGAAATGAAAATCCAGATTATTTTGATTTTTTAAGAATTACAGAATTACTGAATGTCAGGGGTTGGAAGGGACCTCTAGAGATCATTTAGTCCAACTCCTCTGCTAAAGCAGGTTCACCTCAATCAGATCACACAGGAATGCATCCTGGTAAATTTGGAAAACCTCCAGAGAAGGAGACCCAACACCCTCCCTGGGCAGCCCTTGCCAGCGCTCCTTCACCCTCACAGGAAAGAAGTTTCTCTTCATGTTCAAATGGAATTTCTTGTGTTACAACTTATGACTGTTGACATTATAGATATGTGGGTTTGTAAGTTTGCTGATAAAGTAAAAATATAGCTACAGTGATGACAATTCCATTTGCCAGGTATCCTCTTGTCTTTCGTTCATTAGACGTGTTGCCCCTCATATTTTGCCGCATCCTTTAAATGTCCATTATTCTTTCCTAGTCTTCTAGTTTCTAAATACTGTTCATAATCACTAGATTTTGCTCAGCTGCCTCTCCCATGGTGATATTACTGTTTTCTGATGAACATGGCTTTTGCTTATGTCAGGCAACTATACCTCTAAAAATTCTTAGGTGTTTTTTATTTGAGTATTTTAATGTAAGAATGGAGTTACATTGATGATATTTTTTTACTCTTCCTTATTTTAGCATTGTATGATTACTGTTCTCATCAACACTAACAGGTTACTGTCTGTGGCATCATCTGTAATACGTTTAATATGAAATGCCTTGTTCAAGAAAGATCAAGAATTTTTTTTCATTGCATTGCTGTTATTTCCACCTAAGAAAGCTGAGAGCATAATGTATATTATCGATAGGAAATTCTGACATTTGTAACTACTGCTGGTGTGCTTTTCCAAACAGAAACAATCCCTGTTTTTTACAGGTCAGGTAAAACAACTTCTTCAGTTGCTGAAAGTATATGTGTGAGACTAGAGTCATGTATTTTCAGAAGTTCCATTTGAGCACAGAGGTGGAATGAAATAATTTTCTTTCAAAAGTATTAAGGTTTTCTGCCCCTGCATAGCTTCCTTAGTGACTTGCTCCCTTTTATTAAAATAAATTAATTAACTTGCAAAATATAAACAAAAGAACATGATATGTTTTAGCCACCGAAACAAGCCTTGTCTGTACATTTATAAGCAGTTCAGACTTTGCTATGTAAGAAATAGCTATTAGGGAAGAAGGTTATGAAAAGTCAATTTCTTCAGCTGTTTCTGCAATCAGATTTAAAAATTGATGTATATATTTTACTGCAGAGATTTTTTTACCCATTTTTCTTTTTACAATAGCTTTGCAGAGAGATATCTTGCACAATTCAAGGCTCAATGATGCGCAAACTCCCACATACATACCACCATGGCTTACAGCTACATCACTTATAAGTAGAAGAGAAAATAAGTAGAAAATGTTATTTTATACCATCATTCTAAGCTGCTCCCTACTCCACATACAGTAACAAAAAAATTGCTTATAATTTTTACAAGTACATTTTAATAGAAGAGCAAAATAATTTTTGAGATGAGACTTACACAATAAGTCACCAAGGCTAAATCTACTATATTTTCCTAGGACTCTACTCCAGAATTTGGTTCAAATTCTTCAGTTTAGGTTGCTGCTCTGATGCAACCATCAATATCTTCTCTAATACTATTCAATGGTCTTTCTAAAGTAAAGATAGCCTTTGAGAATGATTTTTCATATAATAGCCTATATACTTATTAGGGGCTTATATTTAATAAATTATTTGAGAGAAATGTGAGCAGCATTCTGTTTTTCTTTCATAGATCTAATTTACTGAGCACTTGTTGTATTACCTCTGCTTTGTATCAACACTTTCAGGAAACAAAAATCAGATAAAGGTTTGAACTCGAAATTGGAAAAGAATGCATAACTGTAAAGTAAGACTTATCTCTGAGCATGTGAGAAATATATATAAATGGGAACTGAGCATTTTGGGGCATTATTTAACTTCTTTTAGATACAGTTATTCATTTGCTTTCTACAAAATGAGTAAGTTCCTCTTACTGTTTTCCCTATTTTGCAAATGCTGGATGCATAAACAGTAGTTTATGTTTAGATATTAGAAAGATTCGATTATGTTGCATTCAAGAATATTAGGAGATTACAAATGAAGATAGAAACTAAAATGTTCATTTACTGACCCCTAATAGTGATACAACTCACAGTTATTGAATATCAATATGTTTGTGTATTTATTGTAGGTAAAGTAACTCTGAAGAAAGTAACACTTAAAGTGATAAACTACTATGCTGATGTATCTGTCATTTCCTGATGTGTATTCCAGTTCAAATCTGTTGAGGAATTGCTTTCTCTTCAGAGCTTTGCTGTCACAGACAAGCTCAGTCAATGACACGATGAATCAATGGCACCGCATTCATGCTATTTTCTCTTTTTTCTCCTTGATCTTTAGCATACATAACCACTGATGGTCACCCGTCATTTTTGTGTGAGGACACAAACAGAAGCACTTCAATTGCAATTTAAATAAAAAAAAGGTTGTTCTGTTACATAGATGTGTAGAAACCATATCATGATATTCTTACTGAATATTAGAAAGAAAGAACAAATCTATCCCTTTCTGGCTCCTTAAAATCTATGCTGACTAGTCTTCATAACAGTGAACTAAGCAAGGAAGGAAATGCAAAAGCCTGTAAACACAGATGTACAATTACTTTTACTTTCATGAGAGGCAGAACCCAAAACAAAAGAGATGATTCTTGTAGTACTCAAACTAAAAATGTGCAGGTTTTCTCTGATCAGGGCTTTCTTCACTCACCAAGGAAATGACACTATTTGACACGTTATGACATGCATCAAATATTACAGTTATGTATATATTTCCTATGCAATGTTAGGAAATTTCATCTGAAAATCTGCTTCTGGGATTCTCAAAATCTAAAAGCTAGACAGAGCAACCTTTCTTTTCCTGAACAATGAAGATTGTTCTTATTTTAAAATTATTCCTCTAAAATGAACTACAGTACTTAGCTTAGGAGGACTATTCACAGTTAATAATGAATTTCTTTGGAATTAATTTTAATTCTTGACACTCTATCTAAGATGTGTTAGACATGAAATCACTTTTAAGACAAGAAGAGCCAAGACAAACAAAACAAAATAAAAAAGAGAAATAATTCCAACCCTACCATTCTATGGTTCTATGAAACTCCATATGCTTCTAAAGCATTTACACATCTTAACCTGATTGCACTCCTTTTACAGAGGGCAAACAACATTGAAATCTCATACTAGCCTTGATTATAAATAAAGAAAAAAGATATCATATCAAGTGTTCATCCTGGAATATTACTCTTGTAACAACAAAAGAGTTTGAGATAATTTTTTGAAAGACTGGAAAAAGTGAAGGTTTTTATTATTGGAATTCTAACTATTTATTTTGAGAATCTGACCTCTTCTCCTTGATCCCTCCCTATTATTAATAATTTTGTCCTTATTCACTATTGCATCATCTCAAAGGCATCATTTATGGGCAGTTGAATGAATTCTATAACAAAATGTAATGGTACTAATAATTTATCAACTGCTACTTCTGATTCTTTTCTTTCTTAAGTGATAATTAGTTATATTTGAGGAGACTCTGTTATGCACTTTGAGAAGTATATACTTAATCTTATGGATATTTTAATACTTAGACATATACTTCTTGTTTTACTTTATGTAGAATTGTTTTAGTATATGAATTAGATCAACATTGCACAAAATTCCAAGGTGAGATGGATATTTAGTCTAAACAAAAAAGATTATTATACTTTTTTAAAGTAAATATGTACATCTGAGACAAAAAAATAGGAAGGAGAAATACGACAATAACTTTAAGATTAGGTTTTGTATCAGTCAAATATTTAAGAACATGTCAGTATTCCCTATACATGCATTTTTTTTTCTCTCTCTATAGCTTTCTGTTAAAAGAAAATTACTGAAGATAAATGTATATAAACAGGAGAGTTCTGTCAAAATTTTTCTTTACACCTGAACTATTTATAATAAGAAATCTAATTCTCCGTGATATAACATCTGTGACTGCAAGAAAAAAATGATTCTTTTAGGAACTTTATATATTAACAAATGGGAGGAAATCATCAATCAGAGCTGCAAGAGAGGAACCCTTGATAAATATTCTGAGTTTATATATATATCCATTAAGCCCATTTTGTTTATAAATAAAGTTGAAATATATATATACTAAAACTATTGAAAAGTAATAATGCATAATGTTCAACTAGTGTCCTGTATGACTTGAGTACATTAATATTACATGTAGCCTTGAAAGTCCCCAGTGTTTCACTTTTGCTATCACATGGAGGTTCAGAATGGATATAGATTCAAATGTTGTTTATGGGTACTAACATCATTATAGCGACAAAGAAAGTTGTAGTTTACATACAGTTTACGAGTTAAAGCAATCCAAGAATTTATCATTTCTGCCAATCAAGTGATGTATTATTATTATGTAATTGTTGTTTTTAACATAGGCCAATGAATGAGTTTTGACTAAAATAAATTTCTCCACCCATTTTATCCCTCCTGTTAGCATTGGTATCTTCTTTCATCTCCAAGGTGGACATAGTAATTGCTTTTGAATTTAAAATAAAGCATTTGGATAAATATTTTTTTAAAATGGGGTCTTAACTAACCATATTGTTAAATGAAACTTTTTGTGATTTTTGAATTAAGAGTTTATTGTTGACAGTACTCTGTTAACTTGTCAACTTGTTAACATGTTAACATGTTAACATTTCAACTTGTTTGCCTAAATTTCATCAACGCCTTTACATGTTTGGGTTAAGTGGGCAGAGTTTTACAACAGTCAGCCACATTGATACATATCACATGAAATGCTGAGATGAGGCTTTGTTCATTTTCTTTTAGCATCTTAGCTTTTGGAGAATGAGAAAAAAAAAGAATCAATGTAAAATCACTGCTAGGTAAAGGGCAGTATGTGTCTATTGAATAATGTGAAATTGCCAAGTAACCTTATGTAGTAAAATAATAACCCCTGCCTTCTAGTCTTTCCAGTAAGGATCCAAACCACAACTTGTTTTCCAGAAATTGCCAAGAAATTTTTAACAATTAGTTTCACTTTGGTTTCATAAGAGTAAAACTGAAGAAAATTGATTCGCTCAGTGTTGAAAATGTTTGTAACCATTTATAGCTATGACCGTTTACCATTAGATCATGCAGTGCTATAAGTTCAATGAAATCTCCTGCATATAAAGCATCTACCATCAGGAAGGGATGCAGTCACTGTCTTTTCTTGGTAGTTCCTAAGAAGTCCTAAGATTGGTTATAATATGAACTAAAATAAAATGATTTTATTTCTAAAATAATACTTTGCCTCATTTACCTCATATCATAAGATATTTCAAATGCAATAACAGTAAAACTACTTATAGCAAAAATAAAGCTATAGTATAGCAAAAAATAAAGCATTAAAGAATTAATGGGAAAGAAAGATAAGAACTTCATGAAATACTATTGAGCAGCTTTATATTTCAATTTGTTTGTTTTTGCTGACTGAAACTCCAACATTGTAAATCTCTTGGAAACTACTTTAAAAGGATATTCAGTAGAATGCTGTTTATCATGAGAGCTCAAGTCATGAGAATGTCACATCATGCATGAGAAGAGAAATTAAGACTGAGAACAGCTGTTCCTGAGGTGAAGCTAAAATATTTGGACAACAGAACATGTACTGCTGTTTTGTTCAGGGAGAAAAACATACCTTGTCTATCAGGTTCCAGATTGAGACTGAATAGTGAATCCTTCTCAAAACTATCTTCTAAACTAGAAAAACTTAAAAAACAGAAGCACACCCTGGAATACAATACCTATGTTTGACTACCAGAATGTTCAAGTTTGAACATGCTGAGAATTCTTTAAATTAAAACCAGGAGGAAAAGTACTATAACAGAGGTTTTTTTTTTTTTTTAATAAATTATCTTCTAATAGCTACATACACAACAGATATACCTCTATAGTTTTGCTCTTTATACTGTAATAAGAGTTTTTGATTCATATTCCAGGAGGATTTAACCCAGTGTTTAAATTTATGTTCTAGTGAACAGCTTCAGCTGGCTCCATGACAACATATACTATGTCTAGTGAAACACTGACTAGATTGAATTCAGACTAGACTAAATCCAGAATATGAATTGCATAAGTTGAATACACTCCTATAAAGCAATGAGAGTGTTTATAAAGAAAAAAACCAACCAAGCTAAAAATAAAAAGTGTTTTGTAATCCTGATCTATTATGTAATTTTTTTACTGCATCCTTCCCAGCTATTTTTAAAGCATTTTGTTCTATTATCAGAAATTTTTAAGCCTTTATAGAAGAATCTTGACAAGAGAAACATGTCGTTGTTTTGTAAAAGCATATGATACAATGCCTAAGGAAAAGAAAGAAACAATTATTTGAAGAAAGATATTAATAGAATCAAAACAAAGCTCTATGCTTGTGTCCGTGAGTGTAAAACCACAGAGAACAATAGAATGGTGACTACTTCTGGTATCAGTTAGGTATTCCAACTTCTTGTAATGCAGTGCAATCCTGAAGGCGCCATTCACCCTGATCTCCACAAAAATGGGAAGCTGCCAAGTATATGAAATGTATATGTGTTTTTTTTTTATGAGTGACTTAATTTATGTTGCTTACAGGGTGTTTACCACAATCTTCACTTCATTTGTCAGTTAACCAATGTTGTCCTGTTCTATCATCCCACCAAAGGTACGTTATAACTTAATTTTAGTTTACTCTGTCAAGATTTTTTTTTGTAGATGAAAATATCAATCAGATTTAACTAGACATAGAGAAATAACCTCAAAGAATGATTTATCTTAAATTTAAACTGTCTTTTCTGGGATATCCATAGACAAATAATTTTCCACATTTTTATCTCAGTGGACTGTCACAAGCACAGTTCCCAATGATTCCTTCCGATGCAAAAGGGCTCAAATAATCGTAGTTAGTCAGATAAATTACATGGGAATGTCTCTCTTCCTTGAAGACACTAGTTTACACAAATTGCTTGGAAATATCTACAGTGAAAATGTCCACTGTGCTGTAGAGCACAGTAGAGCTGTAGTGGCCTCTTGCAGCCTATGTGAGTCTTGAAAGTTTGGCCCCCATCTTCTCCTTTCCAGGCTCAACAGTGGCACTGCAAGTGGCATGGAGACCTGGAGCTGAAGGACAGCCACAGTCCTAGTTATCAAAGACTTTCCCTGCCATGCCAGCAGATGTGACCACAACATCATACATTGGGTGTTAATCATGTGAACACAGTGCACATATGCTCCCCACCAGATCTGACTGACAAAGAGACCAAGTACCTGCTTCAGTGATGTGCTGCAGTACATGCACAGGGACATGTGTGCTGTTAAAGACCTAATGTTTATGAAGGGAGTACAAAAGCGTGTGTGTATAAATTAAAGGAAATCCCTCAAAAATTTCAACTGGTATTTGCAGATCATATTTGCCAGACAGATTGACTTTTTTAATACTCTTATGGCCTTTTACATTGAAATGGAAGATCCATCAGACGGCCTTGAGGTCCAAAACCCTTCAAACTAAAATGGACAACAAACTTCAAGCTTTTAAGGATGAATAGAGGTTAGTAAACAGAAAATCTATTTTTCATCATCAGAACGTCTATAATTGTATGTTATTACTTTGTAAGTACTGAGATTATTAATCTTCTTTCCCCTCAAATAAAATCTGTGGGACTGAGAACTTTCACTATCATTATGAAGTGATTTATGGCATTCACCCAAGGGAAATGGAGTGCTAAATTCTTCCAAGTTTACTCTGACACTAATTTCCAACTTGTTAACATTCGTTAACATCCTGTGTGCTTCTCTGGTCTTTCTGCTCTATGCATATCTCCTTGCTTTTCCTCTTTCATTTCCTCTTTTTTCCGACCTCTCTCCTTCTCTCCTCCTCTCATACACATATTGCTCTATGTGCCATAACCAGTAAAGAGGGAAAGAGTTGTTGACTTGCATCCCTTATTTACAAAGAGGCACAATCATTAATCCTACATTTAGTTTGCTTCATTTTTTTGTTCATTACATTAATAATAGATGTATTTATTAGGTACCCATCTTTTTAATGCAAGTTGGTCCACTGTGACAGCAATTCTAAATGGGTAATTTTTCATAAATTAAAATTCCTTGCAGCAAGTATAACTTTGTTTCAGAAAATTACAGTCCACAGACTTCCATAACAAAGTGCTAATTGTAACTTGGCTTTAAATGTTACATTTTGTATGCAAATTGGCCTGTGGGGAGTTATTATTTAGTATAACATTGTTAAGGACACTAACATTAGTTTGTAATTTGTTTGAAGTGGAATACCATTATTACTAATACATTACATGTGGCTTAGAGAAACAACATTGCTTTCCCATGTAAGATAAAAATCTTTTATCAGTTAAATTTGTTGAATGCTGTTTCTGTGTCCTATGAGAAAACAAAAGGCGACCTGGGTCATAAAAAATACAATGTATTCTAGGTTATTTGAAGAGAAGGAAAGTCAAAAGAACGTGACGTAATCCTCAGGCACTGAAAGCAATGCACAGGGCCTGATCCTGCAGGTGTTTGGAGAAATGAGTGTTTGCAGCTGAAGTCACTGGCATAGTGGGATTACTCTTTTTTCTTCCATAAAAAAGTGTATAGAATAACTTACTCTTCTTTCAAAAACAAAACATAAGTATCTGGTAGGATATTTATTCTAAATTTGTGGAGTATCTCAGTGATTTTTTTCTGCATATTTTGCTTTCTGCTTCTGTTATCCAGTAACTAGGACTATGATCTGACATAAAAAACTGTGCCTCCACAGTTCGTATTTAGAAACATTTTCAGGAATATTATCATCAGATCTTAAGCATATTTTGATATGGTATCATTTCTGTGTGTGAGTACATTTGACCCTCGAGGACAAAACAATACCTACTTAGGGGTCAGGAGGAGAAAATGTAATAGAAGTGAGTACTCTCCCCAGGTTCTCAAAGGGAGTCCAGTGAGGACAAGATACTGATCACTGAATTCTGCCTGACACACCCTTGTAGCAGAACACAGATCCACAAAGCACCACTCTGAATAATGGCTGTTTACAAATAGGACTCTTGTCTCTGACTGCCAGCAGCACAGTTAGCAAATAATGCCAATTCCCAACAGAAATCTTACATGTTTACATGAATTCAAAAGTAACCACATCCTGCTTATGCATGACAGAATTCTGAAAAATATCTTCATCATTCTACAGTACAGTTTTCTGCTTTGGAAGACTGAATTTATAGGCATCAGTGAAAGCTATTTATGCCTGTCATGGTAGAACCTGGGTTCCTTTCCATTAAAGGCAGGAGACATGGGAGGTCAGAAAGGTAATTGATTTAAAAAATAAATAAGAAATTTCACACCAGGTTTAGGAAGACTCCTACATTTCAGAAGATAGGAGTTTCATTAATTTTGTTGAAAATTGCAAGCATGCTCATAACTTTTCAGTAGATGTTGATTAATTGTTGAAGAGAAATAATGGGAGTCTGAGAGAATTTTGTTGATAGGAAGTTCACTTAGGTCAGTAAATTTATTTGGAACACAGCTGGTTCTGGTAACCCCCTGCAAAACTACAAGAACAGATCAGTCCAGTGAATTCACTTTTCTGTGCTAAATCACTCAAATAGTGTCTCACCTCAGTAATGTAAATGGATGGCTTACACATCTGTTTAAAGCTCAAAATTTCTTTTTAAAGTAATTTAATCCAGTGTTTACAGAGGAAAAAAATGCAGGTGAGACTTAGGAATGTAGATGAAACTAATAAATATATCAATTCCTGTCTATGACAAGTGTAATGCAAATATTTAGATGACTGTATGGTTCTTACAGAAAGAATTTCATGATTATTTTTATTGATGTGTAGTACCTGACACTCATGGTAAAAAAAACACCCCAAAACTAGCTTATGGGAGACTTTTAGGGTCCTTGGGACCAGCTGAATTGTGTGTCCCCCTCTGTAGCTGCCTCTGACAGATATTAGCCATGGAGAGTTCTCTGGCTTACACTAAGATGTTGATTTAGTGGGAGTGGAAAGTCAGAATTTACGTATTTCTCTCATGTTTTCCAACAATTTATTGTCATTGGATGGATCAACCCAACCTTCTTGAGTAGATACTAGAAGCAATTCTCAGCTATCATTTCTTTCTTTGTCCTGTGTCTGGATTCACCACATGACATCCTCTATGACATGATAAGAGTCCACATAATTGCATCCAGTGCAGGCTGATCAGAAAGATATGCTTATTAATAATCCTCCCTTTAAAACAAAAATGAAGCTATTTTTTTGCCATATGACACATGAGCATTAGAAAAAATAAAAGACACAAAGTAATCTCAGATTACATCTGAGCCTGATATCTACACATACAGAAATATACACATGATGTCATTTGTAAGGAGATGCTTAAAATTAGTTCAGAGGATAGGGTGTATTTCTCTCCTTAGAAGCAGGGATTACACTAGGGGACATTAAAAAGTTCATCCTTAGTTTGCTTTTTCTTTGTTTTTATCTGAAAAATGGAAAAAATTGGGCTGTAGAATGGATAAAACATGTCTAAGTCTGGTCCCTAGGTTGCCTCTCGGCATCCCTGCTCCAGCAGAACTGTATTTCAGTCTGTGCTTTGTCACTTGGAAACTGGTATGTGTGGAAAGACAGCAGAATGCCAGGACAGAATATGGAAGAATCTTCATTTTTACCTGTGATGCACATATTTTCTGAAAAAAATAGGGATTTACTCGCCATCCTCCCTATTTCTTAGCAACACCAAACAGGCTCAGACTTGGGAACTGCTCACATTCCCTGTTTAGTAGTTGTCAGCTGAAGTAGGAGGCTGTTAGTTCCTGATTTTTTCCTACTTCCATTGTTCTTGGTGCAGCCTTGTAAAAATAGCTGGCCATCCCCAAAGGAGTTACTGAGTGATTCACCTATGTTGAACGTTTCCTAAGTGGTAAAACAGCAAGGAAAACCAGCAATATATGAGCACTTTAACTCAGGAGATAAGAAGCAATGCAATAACAGGATGAAGACTAAGACAAAATCTACAAAGAATAGCAATTGTGGGTTAGAACAGGGGAGGGCAGAAGAAAACAACATAAACAATTTCTAGAAGTGAAAAATAAAATAACAAGGAAAATAAGAAACAAATTGCCATGCAGCAAATTGGCAAGAACTGTCCATGGAGTGCTCTCCAAGTAAAACACTTTAGAAATCAGTAGATAAAATGCCAAGAACTATCTACATGCTGTATGGGCAATTTTGACTCAGAACTCACTGTTAGAGCCAGCAGTTCCTCATTGCTATAAATCAGAGCTATCATCTTTCAATTGATGTAGGTATCTAGTGACAGACACAACTCTTTGGGACATAATGTTTCTGTCATTGAAAGGAAGAGCCAGTTAGTCATTCTTTTCAAAGGACTCAGAATATAGGAAGATGAAAACTGTCATTAAGTGTATGTATATGCATGCGGAAAGAAGTTGTTGGCAAAATCTTTGTTTTATGCTACAGGATGAAGGACAAAATTTTTGCAAGGCATCATTGATTAATATTAGATCAGAATATTATATTTGATGTTTGACTGTCATGGCTATCTACAGAAAATGTGTAGATATCTTCTAAGCTTAACGGTCAACAACATACTTTTTTTTTTTTTACTTCACAATTACTACACATAGTGAATGTACATGATTTAACTCTAATTTAAGACATGTTTTAAAAATTTGCTGACTTGGGTAGGCAACACCACATTGTTTATTTTTTCCCCTACCCTCATTATCTGGATTGCAGAGATCTCTTTCAGCTTTAGGACAAAATCCTGAATTCTAGAGACTGACAGGACCTCACTGAAGTGCTGGTAAAGCATTTTCTTTCACACTAGCCCAATCTGTCTCCTGCAGAACATAGCATAATAGGATGAAAATTGCTTCTTACCTGTTGACCGGCTGAAAATTGCATCTTTAGCTGCTTTCTCATGGAAGTTTCAGCAGCTTCCTGTTCTTTACCAGCTAATTGAAATTCTTAGAGGAAATAAAACCCTCTTGACTAGTCTGTAGAATGCCTAATAAGGTATTACATGCCATCTCCTTTTAGTATTCAGTCATCAACTCTGCTTCTCTGACTTACATGGCAATAAGACCCTGGAGAATGAAGTTATAGGACATAAGTGAGTATGCTGAGGGAGTCTTGGTAATTTAGGAGAGAATGCTCAGTTTATTTCTGTGAGATGCTTATGCTGTACTGGACATTTAGTAAGCTTTTATTGAGGGAAAGGCATGTAGTTGCCATTCATCTGTTAATAAAATGTAGCAATTCTCTCCCCAAATATTTAAAGATAAAATATAAAAAACCCTCTGATCTCGTTTATTTCTGTGGTAAAAAATGGATTTTTACAGTAGCCAAAGGGAAGAATTAGACATAGATGGCCCTGAAATCTTTATTGCCATGTTTGAAATACTCAGACTGCCGTTTGCTTCCTAGTGCAGAGGTACTGAGTCCTCATGCATTCTGACAATGACTACGATCATTTTGCACTTTCTGAATATGCAAAGTGTCAAAGAGAGAGGACAGAAGAAGGCTGGTATATGTGAAAGTTGCATGTTCAGCTGCAAAATATTAGAAGTTCATTTCAACTGTCTTGTACTTTTTATTGCTCCCAGTTATTGCTCACTTGAGGAGATACTCTGAGCTGCATAATGAGCTGCATAATGGCTGCTGTGAGGCTGTATGTGCTGTGTACCTCCATGCCATCAATTCTTTTGGTAACCTGTAGGACAAAGATTTCACAATAAAGGATGTTGTAAGATGTAGCATACAAACTTTACATTATTGTGCTGCTTGGATTCACATTACAGAGGTCAAACTAGGAATTAGATGATGCTCCAGACTGACCCATCAGATTTCTATGTTATGCCACTTTTCCCTTTTTCCTTAAGTGCATGTTATGGAAACAATGCGGGAAGGAAGCAGAACAAGGCAAAAGTGCAAGGCTACAATTTTAGTTTCAACTTTTCAGATCATTCTCAGTCAATACCTAAAGTTATTAGCTTTTGTGACTTGAGAGTTAGAACCAAAGTAACTCTCCAATCCATAAAGTATCAAGAATTTATAGTTGCAACTGGAACACTATTTATAAGATTATATTATCTTCAAAGACAAGAAACTACAAATTCCCATGAGCTCATCAATAATAGTTTTTACAGTTTTTGAATGTATCCTCCTCTGGTCCTCTTCATTATTCTTTCCTTGCCTTCTGCATAAATAGAAGTCTAGCAACAGCATTGGAAATAAAGATCTTTATTTATTGTAGGGATCGGCGCTCG
>WBNH01002608.1:98965-150104 GCA_013401255.1 Urocolius indicus | reverse complement strand
CCTTCTCCGACTGTGGGGTCCGCATGGTCGCCTCCATCCTGTACCACTCTTACACCTCCTGCCTGGCACCTCAAATTCCCGTCCCTAAATAGTGATCGCAGAGGCGCCAGATTGGCCCAGCCGGGCCGGGGGGTGGGTCTGAACCCAGGAGTCGGGGAAGAGTCTAAAAAACTTTTACCGGGTCTTCACTGCAACCCGCTCCCCCTGTTACTAAGCAAAAGCAACTCCTTGCTAAACCATGACACACATCACTTCCAGAAAACCTTCCCTAAAGCAGTGAATCCCAGCTCTCAGTCACTCTTACTTACATTGTAGCATGCAAACAATCAAGACCTAACTTCATAATGGTTAGTTTCACATCTTAACTTGAGCTATC
The DNA here is from genome assembly GCA_013401255.1 of Urocolius indicus. Lineage (NCBI taxonomy): Eukaryota > Metazoa > Chordata > Aves > Coliiformes > Coliidae > Urocolius > Urocolius indicus. The sequence goes on along the minus strand of WBNH01002608.1, from coordinate 149,728 downwards.
CCATTGTACCAGTCCACATCTTCAATTTAGTTCACTAAAAAGGTGATTTCAGGCATGATTTGCCTTGCACCTGTCTCTACTTGGGATCATTAGTGTGAGGCCAAAGCAATTTCTCTCCTTTTGGAACCAAGTCTGAAGATGCACATCATGACACCATCTCTAGTGCTTCACTCACAATGTAGACACAAGGTCCATGTCTCAGGAGGAAAGCAGGTCTTCCACAAGGTCCTCCAGCAATTTCCTCTACACAAGGCTTTTAGTAATAACAGAGCAACATACGATTGCTGTAGAGAAAACTGCTTCACTTCACTTTTCAGCTATAGATGCATGGGGTAAACTTGGGATTGAAAACTACCTTGAACTTTGTCACTGATAAGCATGTGATGTGGACCTATTGTTCCAGAGCCACAGTGGATTGCAATACATCAAAACTTGATCCTCCCCTCTTTGAACAGCAACAGTTGCTGTTGCAAGCACATCTACTAAGTCCTCCAGTCTGGGTCTACATAAAGCAATGCTCTGACTTTAAGAAACAATACAGAGCTCACAGCTCTTCACAACATAACTATAAAGTAACATTCAACAACTACTACTTCTATCTTCTGTTCTATAAAGAGTATTTCTTACCACTGCAAGTCTTACCTTTTTGTTCATGCAGAATGAGGACTGTGGGTTATGACACAATGTTTAAATTGTTGATTGAGTCATCCACAACAATTATAGTACATCAATTGTTCCTTCTGTCCCAGCTTGTTCTCCTCTATGTTTCCTTAAAATTGTTTTACTCTCACTTTTGAGCACTCTACCAGAATTCTACTTGTAGCCCATCTGAATTGTTACTGCTGCCTAGTGTTTGTCCTGTGCAAGATGATTGGATTTGACAATGAAGAGGTATTTCTTGGCTGTACTAACTAAAGTGCTTCCCTCTCTGTTGCTCCACTGCAGTACAGATAGTGTTGCAACAAAAACTTCTGGGAAAGCCTGAAAAATATTCTTTTCTGCCAGTTACCATCTTCAATGCACAACTGCTGAAAGGGACAGGCAGGTTATCAACTGCAAGACTCTAAGGGGAAAAAGAAATTACATACATTTGAAAACCAAAAAGCACATGAATCAGGAGGAATCAATTCTTTTGGTCAGAATTACGTGTTCACACATTCAGAATACTTTAACCATCTAATTTTCTAAATCTCTACTAATGGTTAAAGATGGACAATGAAGCTTCTACCAATACTTACTGTGGTAAGAACTTTATAAAGTTCATCATGTAAAATATACCCAGTGTTATCCTTGTCTATTTTTCCAAATGCTTTGAGTAGTTCAGCTTTTGTAGCAGGTTTTTCTTTCTTTAAAATAGTACAAAAATCATCAAAATTCAGTGTAGTGGTTTGTGAAGTCCAATATTTGTTCACTGTCTTCTCAGATGGATTTCTTCCAGCCTGCTGAAGTACTGAAAAATAAATCACAGAATTAACTATATATTTCATTTGTCAGTAAAGGAGCTCTCAACACGTCCTTTAATCACTTTCCATGCTCTTATTTTTTTTTTTTTTAAACCAAATCAGTCTAAGGGAAAAGCAGGTCTGAAGGACAGTTTTAGTCTAAATCCTGTGCACTGCTGATACAGACCGATTGTGACCTTCCCTGGCCTTGAATTCTGTGGTGTGTACCAGACAGGTTCAAGCAGTCTGAGAGGCAGATGAGCTCACTCACACATTCCTTTGAAAAGAGTCATCAAACAGTCAGTGTCTGTCATCCTAGACCATCCCTCCTGAACTATGATCCAGCCCAGAGAAGACACATGCCATACTGCTGAGAATCGCCCCCACCTTCTACTACAGAAAAAGGACAAAAATCAGAGAGCAAACAGGAATTATTTTGCTGAAAGGCTCTGATCTGCAGCTTTAACTGCACTGTTCTACTGAACTCAGTAGCATGTCTTCCTAAAAGAAAGTTAAGGGGTTCAAACCATTAATTAAACAAAATACCCAGGAATTCCAGGACAGTCTCCTCAAGCGTTGCCAACTGCAATCAGTCCCATTACTCCTACACTGGGCATTCTTTAAAATGAACTTGCTGGATCTAGTTAGCCTCTTAAAAGTATTCACTGAAAGCATCCTTTCATCAGTTTGCAGTGTGAAGGTGGTATTCTGTTAAACTGAAATTAGATACAAGTGCAGGGTCTATCCAAAACTGGAGGGATGCTTTGGTATCTTCCCACATAATCATGCTTTTTAGGGAAACACAAGAGATCCCTTCATCTCTGCTGGCAGTTTCATTTTTAGCCAGCTGACCAATGACCAAGTCTATTCCGGTTGAGAGCAGTAGCATCTGTGAAATGAGGTGGTGGCATCATTACAATTCTCAGTAGGCAACTGTCACCATCAAAACAAACAAACAAAACCAGACACCTTTGTTGCTAATCTCCGATTGAAGGCCAAGGACTAAATAAAGATTTCTGCCCTGTCACCTCTAGGAGCAGAGCCAGGAGAACACAGCAAAGCTTTACATCTTGATCCAGCAAGGCTTGGGCACAGAGCAATTGTTTAAGGATTTCAATGTCAAGGTCAGCTAAGGAAGGGCAGTTACTCTGTGTGTCTGTTTATGTGAATAGCCAAGTTCCCTGGAATGTCAATACAGGACTGCATTCACTTACATTGAACCATGTGTCTTTCATTTGCCATACCCTACATGCCTCCCAAGTTTGCATTTTTAGAAGTTCACTTGGACTTTTATTGATACTTCTTTACAGACTGATCCTCCCAAATACCTCAAGTCAAATCACAGCTCAGGAAACAAAGCTACTATCTGTAAGTAAAACTACCAAGAAGATTTTGCAGTGCCAACCTCTCACTGGTTTAGAGTTCACAAGGTTTGCCAAACATCATACAGGAAGATACGCTTGAACGCTGGCACCACTCCTTGGATAAAGGCCAGAATTTAATCAAGATGCAATATAAGTCTGTAATAACTCTCAATACTTGTACGTTTCACAAGAAGTTTTTAAACATCTCTGAAAAGACTGAGAGTCTGCGCAATTACTTCCCTTTTCTGAGTTGACCTTGGAAAAAAAAGTGCCCAAACACTTGCTATGTAGCCAAGTGGCATATGGATAGAGATGAAAGCCAAAGCATATATAAAAGAGATGACACTTGTTCACACCGCTCCTATCTTAAAATCCAGATTATCCTATTATTAGGATGTTCTAAAGGCACTTTTATTACATCTGAGAAGATGCTGAAAGAATGTGCTTGCTAATAGCTAGAGTTTCCTGTAAGGGTACAGGGAAAGAAGCCACACTCAGTGCAACAGAGATGTATGGATCAGCTTTCAGAATGGTGGTTTCCACATGGGCACATCACAGGCAAAGCAGCCATTAGAGAGAAGTACTCCCTCATATATGAAAAAAACCCATATGCTCACTACAATTATAAGTAAAGTATGGGACAGCTTAGCATATTTCTGCCTTTAGCCACTGCTTGGGGTTTTTATTATAACCATTACATACACATGCCTTCTACTGGCATCACAATCTATAAGGAGGACTTGAGAAACGAACCTATACTACCAGCAATCCCAAGCATGTTCTGAGCTGTACCCCAAGAACCACAAAATAAAAACCATTAGGTTTTAATGACAGATTTCAACCATGTGAGCTGGAAACATTTTTATCCAATAAAGCAAGCTAGGACTTTTCACATCACGAACCCCCAAGTAGAAAACAGAACCGAAAGACACTTTCATGAGTTTCCTAACACAATCCCACTCGATTACTGACAACCACAAAAGCTTTTTCATGAAAACAGTCTAAGAAAGGAAATAAACAAACAAAACACACCCCAGACTTACTAAAACCTGGTACACAATCCTACAACTCCACGAGATAGCAAAGTCGGTATTATATTTGCTTGAGGAACTTAATCTGGGATAGTGAAACCTATCACACAACTGAAACAGGTTCTGACTCCGCCTTTTCTTCCTTCATATGTGTTCATACTATTGATACTGATCCTCTCACTACTGAATTGACAACTGTTGTTTACAAACCACCCATCACACGTACTATGGAGAAAAGAATACTTAATCCTTACCTAAGCTGAGTTGTTCTTTTGATTTAATATTTTCTAAGCTGCTTTTTAAAACAGCGAGATAAGCTGCTCGGCAGTTCAGGTAGAAGATTGCTTCTGCATGCTGGCACTTCTTTGCTTGGGAACTTTCTGAGCATGGGACTTTCTGGATACAGAGGGATGCATTACTCTCAGGACTGCTGGCCATTCTGTGAAGAATACAATCACAGTTAGAATTTTTTACTGCCTTGCCTGTAGTAATCTCTCTGCTTTGTCCTCTGAAACACAGACTAGCACAAGTTATCCTAACATCTGGGTCATCTGTTTTTCACTCTCTACATCTGGGATGGGAGTGCTTATCTGCACCTGTAGGTAAGCACCATGAGATCCACAAATAAAAATAGCTTCAGGTCTACTTATTATTCACTATTTGATCTTTATCTGGAGTAAAAAAATTCATTTTTATTGTATTTAAGTTCAGATATTTAATATCACAATCATTATATAGTCACATTATTTGAAGGCATAAAACCAAGCCTTCCACTTACCTATGATACAAAACACTGCTATCCATGTTTAGAAATAAACTACTAGCACATCTGCTCTTGCCACATTAGCTAAACTCTCCTAATGAAAGAAAGCATGGGAGATTTTGTACAGAAGCACATTTGTTGGCTCTGATGACTTTACTACCACTGTCTCTGTCTAGGGTGATTTGTCACAGTGGTAAATTAATGAACGTCCCACACCTACCACTGTTTTATTCCCAGGGCCACTCTCACTCTTGCTGCAGTTCACCAGCAGTATTTTTTGTGGGGGGGTAAGGGGAGAGAAAGTCAATTTAAACATGGTCACAGGTGTGAGAGTCAGAGAACTATTTAAAAGACAAAACCAAAGTAAATATTATCAAGAATGGATGCAGTGCTTATCCCCTCAGACAGACCTCTGTGCCTGCATGATCACAACTGACTCATGGCATCTCAAATTCTCTACCACATTTCTTGAAGTTACCAGCAAAATAAAACCACTCTTTTTCCTCTAGAGAAAGCTACATGTGAGCGTGTTTATATTGAAGTGCATTTGTGTCAGGATTTCCATCCACACTCAAAAGTTTACTTTCTTATTTCCAAGACTGATTTAGCAGGAAAACTGGATAGCTTTACACAACTTCAGCAGAGACACTGTGTACTAACACCACATAACTAACACCATTTGCTCAGCAATGGTCAGTAAACTTTAACAGCAGCTTTCTGCTTCTAACAAGGGTGATTAAGGTTTTTAGAAGGCCATCAAAGAGGAACACCAAATCATCTTGTACTGTTGGTCTACCAAACAGCCTCTCATGTTATTTTACCCAGCGTTGATTTGAGAAAATATATTCCAGCATGACAAATTTAATATCTCAAGTTCAACAAGAAGACAACAACTTCATCATAGGGGTCCCCTTCAGGACCCATTGGATTTTTACTTAGAAGGCCTAAATCACTTGCACCTTCTCGAGTTATATGCCTCTTTTACACTTGATAAATATAGTAATCACTTATCATGGATGAAGTATCCTATTTGTACTATACACAGGCTGCCTGCCTGACACTTTAACATTACCCTGGCATTAGAAGGACCCCACAGGGACACTGTGATACAGTCTGGTGACTGCAAACGGGCGTCACTATAACACACACAAAATGGAAATGGCTCAACGTCGAGGAGGAAAAGAAGAAGACATGTTAATTTTTTTTTCAGTAGCTAGTTTATTAAAAACGTGAATTCTCATTTACACTCCTTAGACTCGACATTACTTAGATAGTTCTTACGCGGGCCACAGTTCTGCCAGGAATTGCTTGCAATACCCTGCTGAGAAACTGAGAGAAAGCAGCAGCTCAGTGCAGGCGCAGCCAGCAGCCCCGTGGCGGAGGCCGTGACACCCTTACCGGGCAAGCGAGCCGCCGGACGCTTAGAGGGAGGGGAGCGATGCAGTCCCAGCTGAAGCACAACAACACGGCCTGTTACTTTTGAGTTTTACTCGCTACGATTCCAACAAACAAGACCCGTTTTCCAAGCAGGAATTAAGCCGTTCCCTTCTCGGCGATTCTGACCTTCCCCGCGGCGGCGCGCGGGCCGAGATGCAGCTCCGCGGGGCAGCTCCGCGCCGCTGCCGCTCGCCACGCCGAGCCCAAGCGCTCACCCGCCACGTGGCAGTCGCCAGCTCCCCCTCGGCGGGCGCAGGGGTGTTTGGGGCCAATTCAGCCACCCACCTCGCATGGAAGACGCTACAGCTCCTCCTCCTCAGCCCGCCACACAGGAACCGCCTCGGCTCGGCTCCGCCCGCCGTCCCCAGCAGCCTGAGGGGCCGGCTCCGAGCCGTTCTGCCGGCGGNGTTTGGCCGCTGCACGGCGGCGGCGGCGGCGGCGGGAGATCCCAGAAGGCGGCGGGAGCGGCTCCGGGCAGCGCAATGTCGTAGGTATCGGGTCCGGGCGGGGCAGGATCCGCAGTGGGCGCCGCGCTCCGTGTTTTCCGCGCGTGCAGCGGGGCGAGGGCGAGGGCGAACGCTTCCCCCCGGCGGGCTGCAGCCCCCTGTCCCGAGCACCACCGTGCCGCTCCCGTTTATGTTGATACAGCAGCGGGGAGAGGGAAGGGCGATCTCTGTTTCTGTCTCTGCCTTCTCGTTGCTGGATGGGACCGTGAAACACTTGAGGTGGTGGCTCCGGGGCGGAGCCGTTATCCGGACGCAGCTTGGGTAATGCCTTCTGTATGTTGCGTGTCTGTTCCCGGCTTCCTCATCCACACAGCCCACGCGCGAGGCCCGTGCGAGGGGGAGGAGGGACAGGAACCCTGTCACGAATGCCTTAAGCTGCGTTTGACACCCAGGTTTTGTGCCGCTGTGTATTACAGTCCTGCACCCATAGGGGCGTGACACGTACCGTGTCCGTTTTCTCTCAGGCTGGATCTCTTCATGTTGTCTCCAATGGGTGTAAAATCTTATTCTTTCCCGTTTCTCAGGCGATAATCATGCAAGTCAGATGCTGTCCTTGTGTATTTTTGCTAACTGTGGGCCTCTGAAGAACAATAACACGTAGCACGTTGACAACTTCAACTGCAGTAACGTGATGCCTGTATGTAGGCTTGGGGTACTCTCCCAGTTTACAGCTTCTTATGCCATTTCAAAGGTAACTTATGTTAGAGCTAAAATAGGTTCCAACTTCTGCCAGTCTTAACTGCTGAAGTTGAAGTAACCGTGCCAGACTGTAGTAATACAAAGGAAACTTCTCAGTGCACCTGCTTTGACTTTTGGGGCATTCATCAGTTTCTCGCTGATTGCACACGGAGTTTAACTACCGTATGTGCTAAACTTGGGAAATGATCGTGTATCCTCTCTGCTTTTCCAGTTAATCGCACATTTTTTGCTGGCAGGTTTTGAAGATGCAACAATATATAAACAGCATAGAGGTGTTTCGGTGTTTTTTCCCCAGTGAAAGCTGAAACTTAGGAGGAAGCTAACAGAAACGGCCTCAGAGCTCATTGCAATACTCTCTAGGGTGTTTTTAATGAAATAATAAAATCAAGTCACTGATTCTGTATGTTCTTCTTTGTGACTGTTACCATTGCATTCATTCATAAATGAGCTACGAAGGACAGAAAGTTAAGTGTATGTGGAATTAAAAACAATACCAAAAAATCCATTTCTTCATAAAAAGTTAAATTGCATACCTGGACTCCCACTGTTAACCAGTTTCTCACATAAGTGGTTTCATTAAAGCACTATCCAAATGAGTAAAGGTCTCTCAGTATCAGCAGGGAACTGGCAATATGACCTGGAGTACTAGATGAGCAATACACTGCAGAAGTAATATGTAGATCTTTAACCTGATAAATATTACAGACAAAATAATCATTGTAAGTTGCACAGCTAGCTATAATTACACCCTGCATAGTTAATAAAATATGTCCTGCCAGGAACTTTTGAACCAATTCAAGGGTAGAAAACTCTGGTAAATAATTTGTTGCGTACTAACATCACCTATGGAAAGCTGATGCTCTTCCTCCATGCCATTTCTCAAAACACTTTTGGAACATTTTGCACCCAGATGCATGTATTGGGTTTTTATCATGTTCACCTTCTGAACTTTTGGCCAAGTGGGTCTTCATGTTTGCTGTCTGGATGAATTTTGTTTCAGTGGCCCTAGCCAGGGACTGTGTGTAGACTTAATAGCACAAAGTTTGACCTATTTTGAGTGAATCACAGTTGCCAGAGCTTTCCTTCTCATGTTATGACATCAGAAAGAGCACAGTTTCAAACAAGCCCCCAGGCAAACCAGGCTGCTGGGTAGGATGGATTGGGAAAAGGGGCAAAGTTGACCTCCTGAAGCCAAAACTCTATCCATGCAGCTCCTTCCAGTGAAGCGCTTGCCTGGAATGAGGCTGTCTCCTCACCACCATAGCTCCGAGTGTTTGCAGGGGCTTTGCAGGCCAGCAGAGAGAAATTTGGGCTATCTGCAGTTCTGTTGCTGTAGACAGTACTTGACAGACTTTAAAGAACATCATCTTGGCCAGTCCACAACTTTCTCTCTGAGAAATTTTCTAAATGTTTATAATTTAGTGGGATTTTCGTGTGTTTTCTCATTTATCTTCATCCTACAGCTATGTTAAGTGCAGATTCTGCTTTACTTTGGCTTCCAGCTTCTCTTGAAGTCCATCATAAAAACCTCCATCATAACCTACCTTAGTGTAACGTGCAAATGCATTGGCCCCTAGAGCATCCTTTCAGAGGAGATGTATTAATAAATATCACGTTACTGGGCTGCCACTGGGCTGGCAGAGGTAATGGAGTCTGCATTCCTTAAGCAATATGGGGTTCTGTTTAAAAAATAAATACATTGTAAAGAATTCTATCAAACTGCTATAGCTTGGAGTGCCCTTTGGCAGACCTTCACACGCTTCTTTCATTCAAATGTTACCTGTTTACTTGGGTTTTTTAAGACAGAATACTTTCCCTTTTTATAATAGAGATAGTTGTAAAACAGTATTCATAGAAGACTTATGTTTCAAATATGCGTTTTCCTTCTATTTTTCCAGTACTTTACAGCTTTGGAATAGTAACATACATTTTAAAAGAATATGTTTGGAGTGAGGTCATGTTAATCCGTACAAAGGCAAAACATTCTTTTCCAGGCTGAAAACTGTGAAATAATTGGCTGAGACATGCTGTATTTTCTAAATCTGTTTTAGTTTGATGTAATACATATGTTTCTTATGAAGATCTTCAATATCTTTTCCCTCTCATTGTTTTATATTATACTTTAAACTATTGTTAAGATTTAGGAATGTGCTTAAAAAGTTTCCCTTGTCTCTGGGAAAAATAGTCTTAATTTATGTTGACCTTTCTTTCCTTTGAGCATTTAGTCTGCGTTCAATAAAATTTTGATGACTGCTCTTTAGAAGACAGCTGTACGATATAAAGTATTATAAATATTCAGCTTTCCTCTTCTAGTGTTGCCATTAACAGCTGGGCATCCAGTTCAGCTATAGCAGATTCTGCAGAGAGAGCTTGGCATGTTCCTGAATCAGTATAGTGAAGAAGAGGAGAAAATAGTTTCTTATGGTTTGGGGACCTGTAAAGACATAGAGCATCTGTTCCCCAGTTAAGTCATAGTCTGGTAGCACTGAATCATGTTAAGAGCTAAAATGATGGGAACAACTACTTTTTTCACCTTGGCTGTACCTGTGTTTTAAATGCCTAATGCATTATTTCTACTAATCATTTCAGGTCTTGCTCAGAAGGTATGTAAATGACAATGCTGTTGCATTTTTTCCTTGTTTATAGCCTTTGAGAAGGACACAGATGTACAGTGTAATTTCACTTCAGGGCCTTGATTTTTCTGTTTTTATCGCTAGTATAAAGTGGAGAATTGGATTTTCTTATGCAAATGCTTTATCCGTCTAAACAAGCAACGTGTTTGTTACACAGGAATTTAATCAGATAATGTATTTGCTTTGGATGAGATCAGTTTTCTCATGTGGCATAAAAAATAAATGTGAAACCTGAGAAAACAAAATGTCTTTACAATTACAGATTGTAGACCTTGCTACCAGAAATCTCACGTCTAGATGACCCCAAAACTTGTCCATATTTTCCCTTTGCAGAGCTAAGAGAGCATTAAAGTTGGACACGGTTAAAAAGGATGATGTAAGTATTTTCTTGGCGTGTGGAATCACCTGGGCTATGTGTGTATCCATACATACATACATCCATGTGTATATAAACATGATATTTCATTAGAGTGGCATTTGTATTGTTACAGATTGGATGCTGTGTAGAAAAAAATCTTAACAAGGCACACAATTACTGCTGAAAATATTAGTATAAAATGTATTGTATTCCATTTGTCACAGAACTGCCTGGCTTTAAGTAATGTACAGCTGCATGAGTCACTTGAAAATCATGGAGAAATATGCAAATGCTAATTGCTGTGGCTGTTTACCCAAGAGCTGAATGAATTCAGATCTTTGGTGAAGTCGTTTATTAAAAATTAGCTCCATTATCCTGGAAGCAAATGCTCTGCATGCAACAGTACGTGTAACAATATGGAATTATGGTAATGCTGTAATCTGCATCTTAGAAACTGCAAAATTGAAATGAAAACATTAAAAGGCATTTTCGTGTCAAGGATATAATTACCTCCCTCTGCTAATCTGGCATAATGAAACAATAAAGCACCAACACTGCAGTAAATTTCACCACAGTTATCACAATAAAAATAAAATTGTACTGTTGCTATTATTTTTTTGTAAATGCAGCTATAGTCTACTCTCAGTTCCAGCATCTCAGGACATATGTCAGTTTATTACCTGCTCCTACCAACAGTGGGTGTTGCTGCAGACATCAGCGAGAGGAGCTTGTGAGGACGGCAGTGTTTAAAGGAAGGAGCATTTTGGAAAAGTATAGAGAGAGAAATAGCTGGTCAACAAATGAGATCCCAAAAAACCTCCACGTCTGTGTCACTTTGGAGAGACTGGTTTACACACAGCGCATATCTGGAGGTCTTGCTGATATTTAGTAAAACAGAAATTTGCAATTTCACAAATTTTCTAGATCCTTTTTTTTTTTTTTTGTAAATTTAAACAAAGGTGGCAAAATACCACAGTGGCACTAAAAAAAATCATTAGCAATTTAATTAGTAGCTTAGTGTACCATTACCCAACTTGTTCTGCTCAGAATGCAGCTGTGACTGTAATTTTGCATCTGTTTATTGGGCTGTAGTTACATTGTTGTAGATGAGTGGTCCAGCTGAAATTACACACAGTTCTTTTTCTGCCCTAAAGCCCTTCCTTCCCTGGCCCCTCCCCGTGAGGCAAAAGGAAGGAGTTACGTGATGGTTACCTGCATTCAGGTTCTCATACAGCAAAAAGCTTAATACAAGCCCATCTCAATGATAAAAACTTTGACTGGAATCTCAGTTGTGTAAGTTTACACCATGATTTTAGTTCATATGATACCGCTAACATATACATGTCAAAGATTGGAAGTGTGCCATAATTAAATAACATTGTAGAAGGCAGGAAATAAACCCACACGTTTGGTGTGAAGTACCTGTTTCAGCTCTCCTTCATCCATTGCTGTTTCTACAGTTTTCTTCCCGGTTACTCAGGAGGCCCTCACTCCACCTGCTGTCAAACCACCCAAAGCATGCCTGAACTAACCAGATCAGAAATTAGTATTTGTAGGTTTTCAGATGTCAGTATGATTTCATTTAAAAATTGTGTAATGGACTAAGACTCTTCTTGCTGCCAAATAAATACCATACTAAGTATTATTGTAACTTCTTCCAGTTGGCTGCTCAAAGTAGCCTTAGTTTGTTTCCAGAAATATGGTGGCTGAGACGACTGCTGTTCAAGCAGGAGAAATATCCTGAAAGTGTAAACAGATTGGAGATTCTCCTTGTTGCACAAGACATTTGGTGACACTTAAAGCAGCTTAAAGTAGCATCGATACTTTACTGTAATATTTCAGTCGTTGTTGGCCCTAAAAATAGCAGGTTTGCCACCTATACACTCCTTTTGAGACCTAAAATTGCTATAGTTACATTTTCAAGAAGGTATTTGTGAGACCTTAAACCTGTGAGGTTCAGACCTCCCCTGCGTTGCCTTTCCATTCTGTACCCTGCTCCAGACTCGGGCTGCCTTTGCTCTGACCCATGTCCTTCCCAGAGTGTGCAGGAGATGAAAAGGGAATAAAAGAGTGAATTTGAAATTGCAGTGAAAATGTCAGTTACCAAAGTGAAACTGTCAGGTTACCTAGGCTGTTTATTGTAATTTCCACACACACACTTGGTTTAAGTACTGTGTGTTCTTTAATGCATATAAACCCCAGGTCCTCACACTACCGAGCCAGTGTAATATGCTCAGCTCTTACACTTTTTCTAACATTAATAAGTGGAATAATAAATGAAACTTAAAGAAATTACAGAATAATCATGTACAGTAAAGTTTCCACTGAAGAAAGATTGTATGAAATTGAGTGACTGCTCTGAGTGACATGAAGACAAATGACAGTGGGTTTTACAGATGGAATAGGGCTCTGTACATTGATAGAGGAGGAGACCCTTTTCTTTTTTCTATTAGTGATGCAGTGAAATCCCAGTTTGTCAGAGCTATGGTTCAGCATCCAATCTATACAGTGAACTGTGCCCCAGATAATCCCAATTAATATCTCAGAGTTGCAGACTAGTTCTAAAACCTTCTCTGCATAGTTCTTTTAAAATCATGTAATAACTCCTTTTATATTATTAACCATATTGAAATCCTAAGCCTGAGACAACATTTTGGACTTAAGGGACTCAATTGAGGGGTTTTTTTTAATTAACACTTACTTAGAAAGTCATTAGAAAGAACTAATAATGTATTTAATAGAATTAAAATCTTAAAAATAGTTGCTTATAGCTCCCATGTCTTAAATTTTCAGTACTGCAGCAAAAATGATACCAGGCTTTGACTGCTTACAAAAAAATACCACCCAAAAATAACTACAAGCAAACCACAAAACTAAACATCCAGGTGTTCATGCCACAATACCAAACTCTCTGGAAACCACATACTTTTTGTTTCTGAGACTTGGAGGCTACTGTTTGAAAGGCTTCTCGTTTATTTGAATAAAACTAATGTTAATAAGGAGGAAGAGCAATAGACCAGCTTGGTTGGGCTCCTGGCAGCCACCAAAGGTCAACCCACCACAACATACAGCATGGGCTTTCCATACATGGGAGCACACAGTTAGGAATTACTTAGGAGAATCTGTTACCAGGTAGTAGATGATCATAGAGGCTTTGTCTGGTTTGGGGTGCAATATGTAACTCTCCTGATAGGAACAGCAGAGACCAGAATGCGTCTGGTTTGCAGAAGGAAAGTTTACAACCGTTGCAGATTTAGATGGTCATGCCTAGTTTTTTACCTTTAGCCAATATTCATCTGGATTCTTTGACTTTTTCTACATTTCAGCTATCTGATGCAACACCTTTGAAGACCAAGAAGAAAAATCTGAACTCTTACTCACCAACGACAGGAACATGCCAAATGAGTCCATTTTCATCTCCCTTTAGTCATGATGCACAAAATCTCAGAAATCACCCATCAAATGGTTAGTTGAACATTTGGTCTTTCTCACTGCAACATTTTTATAGTTATTAGCTTGATTTAGTAACTTCTATCTGATGTGGTATATTTGATTTCTTTTTCCTCTTAAAGAACTTTAATCTCTCTTGGAAAAGCTGATGTTGACTTTTAACGCTTGAATCTTTTCAGTATCAATCTTGAGGGTGTTTAAGAGCAACTTGTTTTGCTTTCTGTTAGTCAATATTAAAAATGTTTGACTTTGCAAAAAAAAACCCTGCACTGGCATTTTTGTGAATAATTCCACTGGTTAGACACATTTATGCTGGTCAATGGCCTTTGTTTGCCTTCTTTCTGAGTCCCAGCTTTTGGTACTGCTGCTGCTACTGACAGTGACTTTGTTGTTCTTTGCTTTATATGGGGAGATGTTCTGAGGTTGCTGTGTGCTGCTTCAGCTTATTGCAAGCTGAAATCCTGGTTTTGTCTTGCAAGGCTGTTCAATCCATTGCTTATAGCACACAGCTGAGGTCTGCACTCTCTAGTGGTCAGGAGAGCTGGAAAGAAAAGATGTGTGCAGTTGATGCATGTTTAATTTTGTAGCCTTCTGAGAACTATGTTGGGATTTGCAATTCAGGTCCTGGATCACATGTTTCCAGGTTTCTGGTGGTAAATGCTTGCATACATATATAGAGCATTTCTCAGCTCTGAGTCTTTGCCTGTGAATATTGGAAGTTACATAGCTCTTATCAATGCTAAAAGGGAAGACCAGTTATCTTAACTTCTGCTTTAGAACCATAGAATCACAGAATGATAGGCTTGGAAGGGACCTCTAGAGATCATCCAGTCCAACCCCACTGCAGAAGCAGGTTCACCTAGATCAGGTGGCACAGGAACACGTCCAGGCAGGTCTTGAAGACCTCCAAGGAAGGAGCCTCCACAACCCCTCTGGACAGCCTGTGCCAGGGCTCCCTCACCTCACAGTGAAAGAATTTTGTATTATATTTAAGTTTACATTCTTTTACATATTTTTTCACTATTGTTTTTCATAGCAAGGCACTTCAGGGCAATTTTTGATGAATCTAACATAACCCTGAATGTCATGACCTCTTGGAAAATACGCTGTTGTATTATGATGTATTATTTCCAGTTAATTTTAAGATCTACGGCCACTTTGTTACACGTTTACAGCTTTTGATGCAAACTATGGCTGCTCGAGAAGTATCTTTTCAGTCAACTGCCCTGTTTTTATGGCTGTGTTGTGGTCTTTTTAAGTGTTACAGAACCATTATGTCACATGGTGTGACTTTTTTTATGTAAAAGAAAAATGCAGAGAGATTTTCTTGTCATCTTTCACATACAGAGCCCAAGAGCTTTTATTTCCTTGCAGCACAACTCTTAGAAAGATGGTTAAGTCTTGAAGAATTCAAAATATTTTAAATAATAATAATACCCCACTTTCCTTGTTAGCAAGTTCTTTGTTCAACCACATTCACTGTTTTAAAAAAACCCAATCTGTCTGATTTAAAATNTCAGCTCTGAGTCTTTGCCTGTGAATATTGGAAGTTACATAGCTCTTATCAATGCTAAAAGGGAAGACCAGTTATCTTAACTTCTGCTTTAGAATCATAGAATCACAGAATGATAGGCTTGGAAGGGACCTCTAGAGATCATCCAGTCCAACCCCACTGCAGAAGCAGGTTCACCTAGATCAGGTGGCACAGGAACACGTCCAGGCAGGTCTTGAAGACCTCCAAGGAAGGAGCCTCCACAACCCCTCTGGACAGCCTGTGCCAGGGCTCCCTCACCTCACAGTGAAAGAATTTTGTATTATATTTAAGTTTACATTCTTTTACATATTTTTTCACTATTGTTTTTCATAGCAAGGCACTTCAGGGCAATTTTTGATGAATCTAACATAACCCTGAATGTCATGACCTCTTGGAAAATACGCTGTTGTATTATGATGTATTATTTCCAGTTAATTTTAAGATCTACGGCCACTTTGTTACACGTTTACAGCTTTTGATGCAAACTATGGCTGCTCGAGAAGTATCTTTTCAGTCAACTGCCCTGTTTTTATGGCTGTGTTGTGGTCTTTTTAAGTGTTACAGAACCATTATGTCACATGGTGTGACTTTTTTTATGTAAAAGAAAAATGCAGAGAGATTTTCTTGTCATCTTTCACATACAGAGCCCAAGAGCTTTTATTTCCTTGCAGCACAACTCTTAGAAAGATGGTTAAGTCTTGAAGAATTCAAAATATTTTAAATAATAATAATAATAATAATACCCCACTTTCCTTGTTAGCAAGTTCTTTGTTCAACCACATTCACTGTTTTAAAAAAACCCAATCTGTCTGATTTAAAATTTGTCTGGCTTTAATTTTTAGCCATCAGTTCTTGTTATGCCTTTTTGTTGAGTTAAAGAGCTTTTTATGCCCCATATATTTTGGAATTTATGTGCAGTAATTGAGGCCTCACTAACATTCATGAATTATGATGAGTAGGAATATTCTGAGCATGATAGAATAACCACTGTTTGAAATTTATCTAGGTGCTTGCAGATTTTTGCACTAATTATTGTACCATATGTTCTCTTCATGGATCCGCAGACGTGGATTTTTCTTCCAGGAAAAAAGAGGTTGTTTGGTTGGGGTTTTTTTTTTTTTAAGATATGAAATCCAGACATTTTGAAAATTTCTGGCCAAACAATGAAAATAACTGGAAGCCTTCAAACTGAAAATGCTGCAGTCTGTGAGCATTACATCCCTTGTCAGAGTACCTGAGGAAGCACGGAACTGTCTGCTGTTTTGGTGGCAGAATAGCTGTGCAGAGTTACCTGCCTGCATGCAGAGATGGTTTTGTGGTTGGGTTCTTTTCCTAGTCAAGAATCATACCAGGAAACAAAACTCAGAAGCAGCTACATCCTAATTCATTATCGTGTTGCCAGTCTTCGGCGTAACCTGGCTTTGTGTCCTCATTACTTGTTTGTCAAACAGTTTTGACATCATTGTCTCATGAGCTGCCAGTTGGAATATTCACACCGTTCCCACCGAGTTCTCTGCTGACTCCTCCCCAGAGTGGCTGCTGTTTTTTCCACCAGTGCTGTGATTTTGAATGGAGTGTTTGACCCTGGAACTAGTACAAAAATGTTTCTTTCAACCCTTGACAGTCCAAGAAGCCTTTGGAGGAAGAATCTCTCTCCATTTTTTCACTGAGCAATAGCGTGTCTCAACTAGTTGTGCAAACCTGATCTATTGAAAGGACCTGTACTTTAGAATACCCTTGTCTTCACAAAGTGTAAGACACATGCAGTTAGTATGTGTTCAATTTTGTGGCCTTCTGAGAACTACATTGAGATTTGCAATGAAAAGCCAGGTTTCCATGCTTTCTGGTTTGGGATGGAGAAGGTAAGCTTTGCCACAATGCCTGCTCTGTCTTATGAACAGTTCCTCCTCTCAAAACTTCCATCTGCTTCTTGATGCTTCAAAAGATGAGGCAGTCACGAACCTGCACATGCAGGTTTTATTACCAAATCCATGGGAACCAACTTTTTTGGTGGTATTCTATTCCTATTTCTTCACAGAGCCATGTAACTGCTCAAAATACCAGTGAACTGAAATGTAGAAACATGACTGGCTGTGCAGAATAATAGCAACAGGCCTTTGATTTATCATGCCCCGTTGTATGATGAGCTAGAATATGATATTGTCAATACAGCATGTCAGAGCCTTTGGAAGTAATTTGCAGTAGCTCTTTGTAGTTGTTTACAAGACAGAGTTAGAGGCCAGGCACTTTTTATTGGAGGAAAATAGAGGTTTCATTGCTCAGTCATGACAGTATTTTCATGATACTGCTGTGTGCTAATATGCTATGTTTAGGCAGTTAATAAGATAAAAAGCTTCTGAGTAACTGTCAGAGTAACTATCTGTCAGAGTCATGCTAACTTCAAGTCAATACTATAACCCCAATGTTTCCACAGGTACAAAAGAGATGCAAGCTACAGAAGAGAAAATGATAGTGTGTTTCATTACCAAGGAATCTGCCCTGCTTTGTGAGAGAGTGTTGGGAGTTTTTTTCTCTTCCTAAAAGATCATTCAACAGTCAAGGTTCACACTTACACCTTTTTCATGTGCTTCCAGTACTTGGTATCTTATTTTCATCTGTTTCTTTTCTTTCTTGTGCCCCTCCTAGGAGATGGAGCTGAGGAGGAGTCAGAAGGCAGAGTACCCGGAAGAGGGCAGTGTCGAACAGATGAGGAGGTGTAAGTGGGTTGTGTGTGTTGTGAGTGCAGAGCCCGGAGTTGTGCTTAGGAAAGGTTAATATTTCAGACAGAATTAAATTAATAGTGATTGCTTTTTCATACTTGCAGTTCCCCAGGACTGGATATCCAAAGGCACTGAGTGGCAGGCTTACAGTTACAGGTACAGAGTAGTGTAGGTTTTGGAATGTCCAGACACTTCTGTCTTTCACCACTAGTATGGGATGTATGACACTGCCAGTTACAGCAGTCATGCTCATACTACTACACACTGAGGTACTGTCATTAAACTACTGAGAGGATGCTATGTTTTTCCTTTCCAGCCTCTTCTGGAAGTATATATATATCAAAGATCTGATGGATCTAATTCACGGTTCGGCATCACCATGGCTATACCGGATCTCTTCTTCTCTCCTCTACAACATTATCTGCTTTTTTACCATTCAGTGTAGTGTGACTGTTCTGTGTCTCATTCAGGCTCATGACCTGTACATCCAGTTCAAATTGTCGTGTACGTTCCACTGTCTGTAGGTCCAGCACACTTTCTCTGCAAAGGCTGCATTTCCTATTACCCCAGTTTGTCACCAAGAGCACACCTCTCAGTGTAATGTAAGCCTCCACTGCTCATATATTCCTTTGTTGGCAGCTTCTTTGTGCCTTCCTTGTGTTCCTGCTTATCACAACAGGTCACACTGTAAATCCTGTTGATACTGAAGGCAGAGCACAGCTGCTGTACAGCAGCTTGTGTTGCTGGAAGAAGTATCACCGTGCTAGTGCAGAATTCATGCAGGCTACTTAGCTGACATTAGAATTGAGATCTTATACTCAAGTGGGTTTCTTTCATCATATGCTTAAATACACATTGATTCTGTTACTCTGCTTCTGTATTCTGTGGTATATATTAAATATTTGTGTCACAGCTGCACCTGGTATCACAGAAAAAAACTCCCTTGGAGACAGATATTTTATGCCTGCATTTCTTTTTTACTAACAATAATATTTATGTTATTTATTCAACTAAATTTACATTTCTTCCCTTTGAAGTTGGAACTCTTCCTTTTGATTATCACACTTGGGCTCTCTGTTGGGTTTTTTTCTTGTTACAGCTGCTTTCCCTCTCCATTAGCTTGAAATTTCTTCAGCATAGGATGGGATCTTCTAAGTGATGGAGCTGAACAGACAGTAGAATTGCTCAGGTGGCATGTTAAATAGTAAAAAATAAAATCTTACAGCAATACCAGTTGTAAGTAGTAAACTGATCAATCAGTGTGGTTTTGTGGTTCAGTCAGTCCCTTGGTCAACATGTAGATTTGTTTCTAAGCAATAGTAACCTTGAATTGCAAAACAATTTGAGTAATCATAGACTTCATTGACATGTGTATGTTTGCATTCAGTATGTGGTCTTCACTGACATATGTTTGCATTCAGTAATTCAGTATGTTTTTAACAAATTGCAAAGTACTTGCATAAGTCTAGCAGTTGGTGCCATGCCAGTACACCACGTTTATAAACTAACACCTACACACTCATATTGATGTGAACTTCCACACGCATTATTTTTACAGATGGGAAGTACATTGCACAATACGCTGACATTAGCATTTTCGGTTCTGCCCAGCCTTCTGTTCACATGTTGAAACACAACAGTGATAAGTTTTTCTCGTACTGTAGTTCTGTTTCTAAATTTGAGGTTTCTTAGAAGGGTGATTCTCCCTTCTGTGAGAAGCAACAATAAATAGATTACTCCTCTGTTGTCTCCACTTAGTTTGTACCTTTAAAAGGTTCAAAGAGAAAGTAGCCTAAACATTCACTGCAGGATTTTTTTTCCCAATACATATCCTTAGTCATGCATTTAGATCTAAAGTGTCCGTGTCTGACATTAATTTTTATTGCCATGCCATTAACCCCCGAAAGCTGATCACCTTTACAGTGAGAGTAAAATATATTTATGGCTTAGAAGAGGAGTCAGTACAGCAAAGCTGAACAAATAACATCAGGCACTGTTGTTCCTGTTGGGCTCAGTTCTGACTTCTCACATTTCCCACAGCTACAATCAGTGTCCTACAGTCTTATAGCCCATGGGTTTGGGGAGCTTGTGCTCTTGATTAAATTCCTGTTCTTAGAGTTAAATTCTTTGTTTTACCACTGTCTTCCTGCATAATCATCAGAAAATCCTCTAATGCTGCTGAACCCGAGTTCCTGTCCTTAAAATTAGGATCTATGTATTTTTGGCAGTTCCCATATAAATCCTAACCCAAGGCAAGTTATATTTGGTGTTGTATGAGACAGGTTGCACAGCCCATCTGTTCACAGCTTATGTAGATCCATCCTGATTACAACTGAAAGAACTGGGAAATGTGGTAAACACTCCTTTTCAGCAAGTTAGTGATGTGGTCAAGTGAAACTGTTTCTCTTTTTTATGCAGGTTCATGGAACTGCAGTCCAAAGTGAAGAGTTCATTGGTTAGAATTCTGAAAACAAGAGCAAATCTGACAAGCCTCAAGGTCTGGTTTACATTGATTTCATCTTTTAATCTACTTTTAATATATGGTTTGAAATAAAAATGAAAAGTTTACCTGCAGCACTTGAGTTTTAAGGGAATAAGGGAGCCAAGAAAATACTTGAAATACTGAAACCAGGCAAGTTGGACTTGTGAATCTAGAAAACACAAACCCACCCCAGAAGTTGGTAGGTTTTGATTTGTGTCACTCCTCATTTCATACACAAATAAAAACACATGAATTCATTATCAACTATTATTTATCATTTGAAGTATGAATTACTAGTGCATAGATTCTTACATCCTTGGTGATGCAGCATCCCTTTGTGTTGAGGTGATTGTACTACAAAATTTACTGGTGATGTATCAACATTTCCTAGTCTGTTTAATACACGCTACAATGCAAATCACTTTCCTGGTTTATTCACATTTTCTTTGCTGAACAAATGTAGCATAGGCTTCATTGCTGTATATCAGTATCTGAGAAATAATTGTGTACTCTATTGATTTCTTTTACTTGCATATTTGGTTTGACAGTGGTTTATTTACAGCAAAGGCTGATACCGATTGGAAATGTTTTAATTGAAATGTTGCTTTTGAAAAGCCTATTGAAAAATCTGTTCTGTTTCTCCTGAGATGGATAGTGGATGGGTTTAGGTCTACCATGAAATGCTGAGGAATGTGCTCAATAGAATCGTAAATCTTAGAGATTTCAATTTTACTGTCATATCTTGGCAAGCTTGTACATGTGCCAAGATCACTTTTCTGGAGATCAAGTGATAATCTGTTTAAACAGCTGAAGACTTAGGAGGGAAGCGTAAATAACAGGAGATTTTTAAGTAAGGCTTTCAAAAGCACCTGAATGCTATTTTCCAAAGTAGCTGGTGTTCTTACACCCTGAACCTTTAGAGTCTCGTTGACTTTTTGTGAACTTTCACCGTTCCAGCTTACGAAAAATTGATAGAAATTCTTTCTTCCAGATGCTTTTAATAAGTTGTAGACGTTTAGGTAGAGACGTTAGGAATGAGATTTAACAATGTATTTTCTTTTTCCAGGCTTTAGAGGGCAGTAGAGAGCTTGAAAATATTATTGGTGCCTCAGACCTGTCTGGCAACTTGCGTGCTGAAGTGCAGAAAACCCAAGAGCTAAGTAAGGAGCATTTCCGATAATATTGATCCCCGTTATAACAATTTAACAATGATCACTCCAAACGTCTCCTGGAGTCACACTACATCAAGCAGGCCCTTCGTACCCCAGGACTCTGACTTGTGAGTTCTTTAGGTCAGGACAAATGCACCTTAAATATGGCTGGTTGGAGGCACAAGGATGTAAAAGCAAGGCAGCCTCAACAGCCCACTCTTCTAACTCACAGTCATAGATGGGGAGTAAAAACTTGGAAAAGCAACACCTTTTCTTATGTATATGGTTAGATACTTAGTGGGTAGTTAGCTAGCCATTAGGCTAAACGTTTGCACTTTGATTGCATTGCTTTTCTTCTCTTTTTGCAAGGAAGTTGTTTTGTTTGTTTGCCAGTTTAGGAGGATTAGGCTGAGTACAAGTTTCCAGGCTTTAAAAATTGCTATTCATGTGTCCTTAAATGATGGGACATACCAGATGCTCATTGTGTTGGGATAAGGGCACTTTACAGATGTCTCATCTGTAATAGATTTCCAAAGGAACTCAGAAAGCCAAATATTTTCATGGCAACTCTTTATCCTTACTCCAAATCAGAGGTACTTGGGCCATGTGAATCCTCAGCAGTCAGAAGTGCCTTCATACTTCTCTTCCCAACTGCCTCTCAACTAAAAGGGGAGTATGTGGTGGGGAAATAATGCAAAAATACTTGCATTATGGATAATTGCAGGAAAAAAAGAGAGGAGAAATCAAGGTGTCCCTGACCAAGTGATACCTGTACGAGTTAAAAGTGCTGAGAGGTAGCCGTAGGCACTCAAGGGGCCCCAAACTTTATGTCTGAGAACAGTTTGTTCATTTGTTTTCCCCAAGAGCAATACCTTTTCTCTGTACCCATGTGACACATCTGCAGCACAGGTGTGTGTCTAAGACTGCATTTACCTACCATTACCTCTCCCCAAAGGTTTGCAGCTGTGTCATTGTTCTTGTAGACATTTTTATACCCACCTCTGATAATCGAGTTTCCAGCAGCTCAGAGAATAAGAGCAATATTTGCATACATGTAGTCCCTGGGTCCAGTCTCTGGACAAGCATGCAAAGATGATTAAGCAGTTTCTTAACCTGCAGCAAAGATGCTGGTTTTGCCAGTATACATTATTGTACAATCTGTCAGCTTGGTCTGTTTTCTGCAGAGTGTAAAACCACTGGAACTAGCTATACGAGAGCAAAACCTAGGCTGACTGGGACTGCTGCTCTGTTTGCAGTTAGAAAGAGGTGGATAGTTAAGCCACAGGTGCCAGAGACTCTTCCAATGCATTAGCTGCTGGGCCTCAGCAGTGGAATTTATGCACACACAGCTCCAGCAGCTACTGTTGTGTAAATTGAGTTTCTTTCCTGACTCCTATTCCAGTGCTCATTCAGTTTTTGTTTTGCATGTGTGTGCACTGGTCTAGTTCCCCTTGTCATGCATATAACCAGATGTTTGCTAATACAAAAGGAAGTTTTGGGGGAAATAGTCTGTGTTTACATTACTACCCTACACTGTGGATAGGGCAGTAAGGCTGCCCAAATGAGATGCCAGACTTGGTGCTGATGCTTCCTGTGATGTCCACTCTGTCAGCTTCTTGTTGGCTTCAAAATGGGAAAGAATCATCTTTTCCTCCCATATCTGCATTGGAAACAAAGCACCACGTCAGCACTAGAAGACAAGAATGGGAACAAAACTTTTTGTTAATTTCTTTTTTAGCACAATGACACAGACAAATGGGTTAAAAAGCCCCCAAAACTCATCACTTGAATTAAAACCCAAATGCTTTGACAGTGAAAAAGGTGACATAGGTATTGTTTTCTTGGGTATCTCTGGGACAACATTTACTAATTTCAGATTTATTTCTTCACAAGTGAGTCAAGCAGAAGAACTGCAGCTATTGAAAAGAAACCTTGGAAAACTTCCTGCTCAAGGTAAGAAACTCCTTATAGCTGCCCTGTAACAGATGTTTTGGTGATTTCTTTTACTTTATTTCTCCTTGGTTTCCACTTGAAATAAGTTGGGTAAACACTCACATGTGAAAGTGATGATGAATAAATGTTTCTCCCAAAAGCTTCCGCACTACTAAAATGTAAATTTCATCTCTTTAGCTATTTTCCTTGTATTGGGTATTTCCCCATGATACTATGCAAGGGGAAGAAATCATTAATGGCCTTGCACTTGAGGCATGATCTGCAAATAAATGCAGTCAGATCCTAGAGAGTTTACCGACCTTTTATGTACACCAGGCATCCTTGTTCTTCCTCCCTTCCCTGCAATTTCAGTGTATAAGCCAAGTAGCATACAGTCTTTGCAGCAAACGCGTTTTCAACTGACATGTATTGTGAGGTATTTAGCACGCTCCAGGGGACTGGGAAATCTTAACTGTGAGGTTTCACCACAGTGTTGTGAAAATACGCGACGTTGGTGGCATTTAATACAGCATGGACCACTTCAGTGCCCCGTCTAGCTGGGAAGGTGGTGGGTAAGGTACACTAAAGGTTAGTTTTTTGTCTTCCACGACCAGTAAAATTAACAAACATTCACCAGTGGTATTCTGATATTTGTGATCTTCATGAATTTTTCCTTAAAATAGAGCAAAACCAGAATCAGAGATGGCAGATCAGATCTTCTGCTCTGTCTGCCAGCTGTCCCAGCCAGCAGGACTGCTTCATGCCACCAGCAGCCCCTTTGATTTTGGTGTGTCTGCTCTTCCACAGAAATTCTTTCTGCTGTGGGGAACTCTCTTAAAGCCAAGAAAATGGATCAAGTTTTCTCAGCTCCAGCAGGTTACCACAAAATGAAAAGGAGTGACATCATTTCTTAAGGAATTCGGCTTATTTGTGCAATCTGCGGTTTGTGATGTACAGCTTCCTATCTGCTTGTGTTCAGATGCTCACAACCGCCCTGGCACTGTGAATGGGAAGAGCCATGGGCTGCTGCAGGTTTCAGCAGTCCCTGCTTCCCTCCTGCACTGCTTTTGCCTGGTCACCACGATGTACATTTAGAGTTCCATCTTTGCCCGAGAAAGTATCCCCAAAAACTAAACATATATTGAGGCTTCTGAGATGAGAAATGAGATATTTTGTGAAAGTAGGGTGGAAAATAGAATTCCAAGTTAAATTTGACCAATTTTGATGACATTTCAATGCCAATTTTGCTTTAATAAATCTGATTTTTGCAGTCTTGAAAATACAGCAGTAGGAGAGGCAAAGAAGCGTGTGATAAAAGCAAAACATTTGGAGATGGTTGACTTTGCCTTTTAGCTTTAGATGTGGTTTTTTTCATAATTACTTTTAATTAATTATGCTCAAGACTTAAAACTTATGACCATTGGGTGGCTCAACACAGATGGAATGTCACATTATCATCACATGGTGAGGCATGAAATTAATTTACTTTACATAAACAACCTCTACTTAAAACAACTTAATACAAAACATTCCTTGCTCAATGAGCAGCATTATGTGGAACTGGGTACATAATTTTGTGTGACCAGCCTAAAAAAATGGCATCATTGTTTGCCCACGACTAGCATTTGCAGTAAACAAAATGTTTTTGAATAGAATGTAAGCAAACTGTAAAGCAACTGCCAAGACATGAAATCTAGTTGGTATGCTGCAGTCTAAAACATGCTTTATGTGTGTGGAGAATGAACGAGTGTAGGTTGGGATAAGCATATTTTAAAGGCAAATTTCATAAGCTCAGAGTTTCAGGGAGCAAAGATAACATTCTAAACATTCTAAACAGGAAGGGTGCTTAAGGTTCTTACAAATTATATTAATACTTTGGTTCCCAAAAAGAAAAACACCACCACACATCATGCCCTGGTTGTGTCTGCTGCCCGAGTCAGAAACAAGAGTGTTACAGAAGATCAAATACTTGCATTGTTGAGGAAAACTGCTTCCAGACCATTTCTTATAATGAAATATAAAAGGCTTTCTTCTCTGTGGTGGTGTTCATCCTGTCAAAGCCATGGGCAAATATGATCCATGCTATTAAGCTTAGCTCTAAACATTCCTAACTTTCCTACTGCTTTTAGTACAAGTGACTGAAGTTTGCACTCTTTGCAGCAATAGTGGTGGCTTTCCAAGAGACTAGGTGAAGGTTAACTAGGTAGATTTTCATTTCACACCACTTGAAATTACTAATGAAAGAAAGCTGGAGAGATGTGGGACAAAGCAATGCTGAGATTCCCTCTTGCCTGTTCGACCTTGGCAAACTATGTATGGCATAACATCCAATTCCAGAAACACTTGTAAAACATGGATGCCTCATTAATAAGCAGAGTTCCTTCTCAAAACAGAGGCAATGGTAAGAAGACAATATTCCACCATTTATCCATTCAGGTCAGTTTGAGTTTGGAGCTTGTATTGGGTGTTTGTGTACAAGCAAGTCAAGAGCTTGGTCTGGGCTGCTCTGAGGGAGGGCACCATCAAGTTGACAAAATATTTCTGCCTCATTCTCAAATAAAGTAGGAAACATTTGTTGACCTTTAGAAGTACTCGAGCATCTGTCTCTTACCTGCCCTTCCTCCTCCTTCTTTGGGGAAAAAGGGAATACACCAGACTTCAGAAGTATGTTTTCAGGAAGGTGTCTGTGGATTTTTCTGACTGGAAAACCCTTAACCTAAAATCCACCATTTCTCTCAGCCAGATTTTGGTAGTCACTTGCAGAGAAGAAATGTCATTATACCTTTTCTAGGAAAAATAAGTCTCAAGAATTGGCTGAGCAGAAATTTATTAAGTGAACTGAATGAATACATACGTAAATGTGTTCAGAAACTGAGCTTCTTTCCAGAGTTTCCATTCCTTGGGAGCAAATGGGATGAATATCATGGTGATCTTTGCTTAAAGCAAATACTCACTTTCCAGAGAAGTGATAAGAATGGATGCAGGGAGTGGACCTGGGTGTTGGAAAAGGCTTTTCAATCTATCAAATGTGTGACAGAGGCTTTTCTGAGGATCAGTTCCTCTGTGTTTTTAGCCGGTTTGGAAAAAACTGCTAATGCTGACACAAACAGCAGTCCCTTACTTCTCCCAAGGTCCTTTCAGTTAAATCCTAGGCTTCTTTCCAGCAAAGTTTGACAAGATCTCTCCAGCAGCCTTTTTGTGGCGTACATCATCTCTAAAAGCAGCAAAGATGATGCCAAAGGACTTTTTTTTCAGGTAGATTATTATTAGATGGAGACTCAGAGCTTGTGTTTGCACATTATCTGCTTGCCTCAGTTCTTAATCCTAAAGGCCAGGTTTGGGGTTTTGCCACTCATCATCTCATGCAGAGACAAGGAGACATTGTTCTGCCCTGTGAGGTTGCCCCAGAGTGACCTCAGGGAGGAGTTTATTGTATTGTAATTGGCACTGTGTGGATTAGAAGCCGTTGTTGCTCAGGCTCAATTTGCCTGTAGGTCATTCTGAGTTTGTAACCATGCAAAGTCCCTTACAGTCCAGAAGAGGTGACAGAACCCACTTAGCCTGGTACTCAAAATCTGCACTGTTAGTGATTTCATGTGGATGAGCAAGTAATCCTGCCTACTGCAAGGTCAAGGAGCTGGTGGGGAGGTTTCTGTTTGACCCTCAAACATTGGGCTCTTTCCCCACGGCTTGTATGTGTGGAATCGTACCCACACCTGAACCGTGCCTAAAGCACAGCCTGGGATTTGACAAGTGTCTGGGTCTGAGGTCACAGGCATGACAAGCTTTTTGGATGGAAGGAAGGAAGGAAGGGGGCAAATTAGAAACCTCTCCAGTGATTTAACATCCTTTGCTATGTAGATGAAATATTAAGCTATTACCTTCTGTGGCAGATACTGAAATGCACATGAGAGATACGACTCTAGGCCCCAGACGTATATACATATAGAACTGTCAACCTGCCTTTTATATTGAGGTGTCAGCCACATTTGTTCTTGAATTTCACACTCATGTTTGTACCCTGTTTTCCTCTCTACCTTTTCACAGATGCAATAGCTATTAATTTTTAATTCCAGTGGATCTAGGCTTCAGAGTATTAAGCTTAATGAAAAATTAACAAGAATTGTAGTTCTTTCAACAGCTACATATAGCAGCCCCTCCATGAGCATAAATACTGCTTTCTCCCATGAATATCATTATTTTAAACAAAAAAGAAAAGAAACATTAGTCTGGACTCACTTAGTAGCAATTATATGTTTAAGAGGTGTAAATAACTTTGCTATCCAGACATTACAAATATCCAGGTGCTCTGTATGTGCTGATGACAACAAAATTGAAAAGAAAGACTGTAATAATTCTGACTGGTTTTCTCTGCAGAAGATATTGATTATTTGTGTGTGGTGAGAGATTTGGAAAATTCAATTAAAGGAGTTGTGCAAAGGTTTCATAAATTTCCCTGGTACAGCGTGTACACAGACATTGTTGCGTATTAAATCAATGCAGCACTTCACAATATATTTTCTTTGAAACATAAAAATAAATAACATTTAAACAGTTCTGCTTACTACAGAAACAAATTTTATTTTCTGTGAAGCATTTCCTCATGTGCTCTCACTGACTCATACACATTTGCCAGCTGTAACAAATTTTATAGACGTTTTCTCCAGAGGCATAGCTCATATACTATGAATTTTTAAATGAGCAAATGGTGAAGAAGGGATGTCAGCAATATAAAAATTGATCAGTTAAAAGATAAAAGCATAAGTAAAGAGATTTGTATGGTAGTCTTAATAGGTTTTATTAAATAAAAATACTATAAAAAGACAGTAATGAATAGACTGAAGGTTTTAACTGTGGTTGAGGTGGAGAAAAATTATTCTGGCACATTTAGTAGAAGATTGGTTTTATATCACCTGACAGGTGAACATTTTTTTTCTCTCTGCTTTTTAGATCTGTAAATGTTTTAGAGCAGTCAAACTTGGGAAAGAATGGCAGTGCAAGTAGGAAGGGAAAGGGAACTTGGGAAGATCCTGTCCTTCCCGTGCTCTTGCAGGCATCATAGCAGAGGGCAGCAAGGCCTCACCAAGCCCCCTGCCCAGGGGCAAGAGTCCTGGGGAGTCCTCAGGACCTGCCTCACCTAAACCACAGAGCTGCCAAGGAGAGCAGGGGCTGGTCCTGCACCCACACCTCCTCCTGGTCACCACCAGCCATCCCATCCTTCCTGAGCTGCTCTGCACAGAGCAGCTTTTCACCCAGTACTTTTGCTAACCCTCCCTTTGCTTTTTGGGAGTTTAACCTGGGAGTTCTGCATATAAAAATAGCAAGAGAGAAGGGTTGTTTGGGCTTTGTCGGGGTTTATTTTAAGAGTAATTCATTATCTTCATTAGCTCACACACCAAAACAAATCACAAAAGAATCTTACAGGGTTACAACAAGGATTGAAATTTTTTGAGCATATGAGTGATAAATCACATTGTTTCACTGTTTGAATGTCTAAATCTTAATGCCATCTGTATATATATTACTGTAAATAGGGCTGGTTTGTCAAAACACACTGTCATGGTCTATACTGGAAAGCAAGCTGAGTTGTTGATGTCTGATATGAATCTGGGCAGCTTACCTTTTTAAGAAGGCTTCTCAGAGTGAAGGGCAGGTCT
Source organism: Urocolius indicus (assembly GCA_013401255.1). Taxonomy (NCBI): domain Eukaryota; kingdom Metazoa; phylum Chordata; class Aves; order Coliiformes; family Coliidae; genus Urocolius; species Urocolius indicus. The sequence goes on along the minus strand of WBNH01002608.1, from coordinate 120,569 downwards.
TGGCACAGTTCTTTGGCAGCTCCTCAGGTACTGCATAGTCAGAATGCTGCAGCAGCCAGTAGAGACTTCATGGAGACTGAGGGGGAAAGTTGCATTTAGTACAAAGAAAATCACTTGGAATTCTGTCTCATCTTTCTGTTACCTGTCATAGAAGGCAGTTTCTTACTTGAAGCAATAGTTGGGTGGGTGGGGGGTTATGTTAATTTGTGGAAACAAATGCTGTCTTTATGGGGTTTTATTTACTCCTTTATTATTAATAGCAAAAAAAACCCAGTTTCTACTGCCTGTAACACATTTCTTCTCTGTCCTTAGGGGTACTGATGAGGCATACATGCATATACTCACAGCAGTTAAGCCAAGCTCCTACATTGCTGTTGAGAGACAGTAACTATGAAGTAAAAAGAGTTCTGTTAACCACTGCAGGAACTTACTTAACTCATATGGTGTGGGCATCTTCACAAATTCTGTAATAACTTCACTGTTCTGTTCCTCAAATGTGCTTTTCCTGCTCCACAGAGCACGTTCAGACAACCAGTAGCTCAGCGTTCCTGAAGTCACTCCTTGACAGAGGTAAGGATCCCTTCACTCTGCCTTCTCCAGCTGTACAACAGGAGAGTCCCAAGGGCTGAGATACTTGACTGTAGATCATTTGCAGAGGGAACCAGTAGGTAGGCCCACACTCAACGCTAATGGCTTGATGGGAAAATAGTTGTTACTCTGCACGTAGTGTTTCCTGCCTGGCAGGGCCTGTTCTCCCGGCCTGAGTCTTGGGCACCTTTCTGGGGCATGATAACCAGTTCTAGTCTTAGACTGGCTTAGGAGCTTCAACTAAACTCATGCTAATAACTGCAAGGCTTCAATTTGAAGTTGGCTCAGCAAGCACTGATGTTTGTGCTGTTTCCATCCATGGACAGCATGGGCCTACTCAGGAAACGTTGTTTTGCAAAACAAAGGAAGAAGCCACCTTAACTTTTTCTGATTCCCTCTGTCCTGAGTGTGACCACCATGGTGAAGCCCTTTGCTCTCACCCAGCTGTGACTGAGAGCTAAATGCTCTTAGAGCCATTATATCTGACTTAATCTGCAGCTAGACCAACAGCCTTTCCTTCAAACACCTCTCGGTGTCCCTGCAGCTGAGAGAGGCCCAGCCTTGCCTCAGGCCATGCTGCTCACACACAGGGCAGTGCCAGAGGGACAGACCTGCCTGGAATTCTGAGCTGGTCATGTGGCTGATGATGCTGTTGTCTAATTGCTATTTATTTTAGTCATTCCTTCTCTCCACACAGGCATTATGCGAAAAATGCATTCCACATCAACCCCGAGTTCTACATCTGCTTGACAGGACTTAAAAGGAGAGAAGAAATGAGCATAAGCCTCTCTCCCCCCAAATACCAGCGCGGGGTCTCTCGCTGCACGGGCAGGTGCACAGCCAGATAACATTTCTGGCATCTATTGAAACTTGACAATGTGCACAAGCAGATCAGCACAATGTAAATAATACAGCGTGGTGGGTGGGTGGGTGGAGGCAAGGGTGGGTACAAAACCCTGGTTTGGGATGGCCTGGAAAAGAAACTGTTTCTGTGTGTTCTTACCCCAAGTATATAATTGTGCTGCCCTAGGAGGGGAAGGTGTTAAATAAGGCACCAACTCAGCCCCTCATAACCTTCCCCTTCAAGACCTGAGCAAGAAGAAATGGTGTTAAAAGCTGACCTTTGGCTCTGGGGCACTGCATTAGAGGCAGCTGCCTCCTGCCAGCAGACGCACACTCCTGGCAGCACCCCAAAGCTGGCACAACAGCAGCCCAGGTAACACAGCTGGGTTTGCAACAGTGTTCTAAAAACTGGCAACTTTTTTCTTAATGATTTGGGTTGAAAAACTGCAGCAACTCTCAGGTTTAAGGGCTTACTCTGTGCCTTCTCATTACCCTGAAGACCACCTCTCCCTTCATGCTCACCGTGTCTCAGACCCGGAGTAAGGCACAGCCTCCCTCCTGCTGAAACAAGGTGGTAGAACAGAAGTTAATGCCCAGCCCAGCCTGTCCTTTTGACCAGTGCCAAGTACAGCTACTCCAGATAACAGGATTTTTACAACTAAAACTCCGAGAAGCAAAGTGATGAATGTGCTGCAGTGGGTGGTTAAACCTTCATGGGCCTGGGGAAGTTTTAATTAATAAAAACGCTTTTGCACTGTGCAGTCTGACTGGAGAAAAAGGAATTGTGTCAGTTCCTCTGCTCACATTTTCCCCCAGGCACATTTTGGCTTTCTGTGCTGCTGCCTGCTGCTGTCCATTCCAGATCATAGAATCATTTGGGTTGTAAAAGGCCTTTAAGATCATCAAGTCCAGCCACTCACCTCACACTGCCAAGCTCATCACTAACCCCTGGCCCTCAGCAAGATCCTCCCTGGGTATGACAGAGGGTTTGACCATCCCAGCAGGAGCTGATAGAACCTGATGGTAACCTCAGTAGCTGGGAATTAACTAATCATTGATCTGAAGACCGTCAGAACATGAAGCTGTTCTGAGGAGTCTCAGAACATAATAAAACCTTGACAGAAAGTAGCAGTAAAGGTGATGATGGAGAAAGCCGAGTCCCAGCAGTGGCTTACACTGTGGCAATTACCAAATTAAATGGCATGAAATTTGGTATTTAGTAACTTTTTAAGGAACTGCAGTTACATACTAAGCCTGTGCTGCAACTGCTCCTCCTCCCTGCCTTGGCAAGTCAAGCAGTTAGTGTTTCACTGACCTCTTGCTGTGCCAGGCTTTTGCCTTCCAGCAGCAGCTGGGCTGTTAAGAACCATTTCCAGTCCTGGAGCAGGTGGATCAAGTGACTCTCACTTTGTCACCCCTGGAGGCCACCTCAAGGACAAAGCAGAGAGACACAGACAAGACTAATGTTTTTGTATTCGGGGAAAGGATGGCACTGTGAGCTCCAAGGAACAAGGGAGACCAGGCTAATTAGAACCCGACCTTCTGCTTCCTTCCCTCTTCATTTGCTGTTTAACAGGTTATTTGATGGGTAACAACCTTTGTCAGCCTTTCACCCAGCCCCACACAGAGTTTCCTGCTGCTGGGAGAGGTTCCTGCCCCTGGAGCCAGGGATGTCCATTTATGGGTCCTGGCACCATCCGTGCCACGAAGCAGCGGGGCAAAGCAGGCAGAGCTCCTGCCTGCCACAGAGCCTTCTGAAAAATTATAACTACTTGGGACAAAGTTTAAGTTTTGTTGCTTTACAGTGAGCTGTTACCCTGCAGGCAAATTGCTGAGCCGTGCTCCCTCCCGATACTGTTACAATTGCTACTCACACACCTCGGGTAGTGTTGGCTGTGGTGACTTTTTCCACAACAAATATAGCTGGAAAACAATGAATAAAAGCCCTCAGCTCAGAGACACTTCCCTCCCAGGGCTCAGAACAGCTGATTCACACACTCGGAGCCATGCTGCAGAGCTGGCCCCAGAATGTGCTAATGGCAGTGACAGGGTGGTATGTGACAGTGCAGCCTTTAAACAAGGGGGAGCTTTAAAAAACAATTTATATATATATATATATATATATATATATATATAGTGTCAGAGCAGAACCAAGGATAGACTGACTCCTTATTAAATCCTAAAGCAATGCATAGGAGAAGGGTTTATTTCCTTCTTCCATGCTTTGTTATGTATATAGTTAGTTGATCACTTTGTATTCTCTGAAATCTTGCCCACAGAAACTCTAACTGTGCAGAGAGGGAAGTACAGGGTTTGGTTCCCTTTACACAGTGCTATGCTATAAGGGTTTATTTTGTGGCTTTTGTTTTTGTTGGGTGTTTTTTTTTCCTGAAGAGCCTAGAACCTGCTTTCAAACTGCACTGCAGGACCTCAGCTTTTATTTCAGTAGAACCAAGATATTTTGGCTTTTCAGTCCCAATAGAAACAGCTGTTGAGAGGGTCGCAAGACCCCACTGGTGTTAAACCCCAGTCAGAGCTGCTGTGCTGCAGCAGAGGACGTGTACCCCAACCCACTGCACACCCAACAACCTGCCCCTGCACCTTCCCCAAGGCCACAGCCTTGATTGCTGTGCCCAACAATAACTTTGGTGCATCTCTGAGGCTTACTCTATTCTCCAGCATCATGAAAGTACTGGTAGTGTGGAAAATAAGACATAATAGAAGAAAAGCAAAAGCCTACAGCTACAGAACTGCTGCCCTGAGAGGCTGGTTCAGTGATACCAATGAGATATTTCAATGTTAAGTCCAAACTTGGTCCTTTATTAGGCATTTTAAGTTTACAAATGGTAACAAAAGTATTACACTTCTGAAGGAAACACACCACATCACATTTCCAATTGAACTTCAAAATACTTTCCCTTTAAACCAGGCTTTGTGCCTGGTGTGTTTCCTGACTTCCATCCCCCTCACAGGAACTGCACTACATCACTAACGGGTTTACCTGCAACGCCAAACACTGCTCATTGAAAATACTCTGTCCTTTCACAGTTCAGTCCTTGATCTTCACAAGCTGATTAACTGATTTTCTTCTGACTTCTACTATTCTTTGAGTCCCAGAGTATAACAACATTAAAGTACAGCAAAAACAATAAAAAGTGTAAGCAAGAAATAACAGACACGGCTACAGGGAATAAGTCAGGGAACCTCTGTGGCGGAGGCACGGCAGCGCTCATCGCAGACAGGACACTCATCAGGGCTACAGAGAGAACAAACTGTAAGAGAAGCAATGAAATGTTAGCTAATGATGATTTAACATCTCAAACAAGCAAACTGTTACTTTCATTACTGGGGTGCTCTGTGCTCTTCAGACTATACATGGGTGGCACTGCAGAACAGGTTACAGCACAGCTCCACAGTGACCTAGCGTGGAGCACCCTGTGTGGGGCTTCATGCACACTTATGGACAGAAGACTGGTGGTTTATGCAAGTACTTCAGTGCCACAAAGAGCTGTGTGTTACCTCTAGGGATTAAAACTGCTTACCAGGCTCCTGACAATCTTGGGAAATGACTTAAACCAAGAAATGTATCCCTTCAGGGAAAGGGAGAAGGGCTTCAGCTGCAGGTCCTCTGCTGAAGTCTTGTCAAATATGGAGAAGGAAGCCAGGCAGGTGCAGAGGAAGGCCAGTGATGTCACCGTGTAGGCCAGCAGCAGGCCGTCCTTCAGCAGAAGGGGCAACATGCTGTCAAACAAAATCAGCCCCAGGAGTGAGTGCACAGCCCAAGTTACATTCCAAAGCAAAAAGAAGAGGAAAAAAATACATTTGTACTTAATGGGATTGGGGAAGAACTTGGTTCTAAAATGATGTTAATGGTGTCCAACTCACCTGAAAGTTGATACAAGTAAAAACCATGTGGCCATAAAAGGGATTTCATTTATGATTAAGCAGATTGGCCTGGAATGACAAGAGGAAAACCAGATAAGCAGACCCTAAAGTGGCAGCAGCACTCCATACTGAGCCTTTCAGAGAGCTGCTGTGCTCCCACTCCCCTGGGAAGCCAAGCATAGCTCTGTCCCCACTGTCACGGGCCCTGTGGGGCATAGGCAGTGCCCACTGTGTCACATCCTCAGCTGGGACAGCCGGCTCCCCCAGGGCTCTGCACCAGCAGCATCGGCACGGACGGCACACACGGTCGGGCAGCTCAGTGCCTTCTCTGCCTACAGCTCCTTGATGGCTTTAAGGGACACCTGTATGGCAACTCCCAGCCAACTACCTATGGAGGACTTCTCTCACTACCACTTTGGCTTCACAGACATGAAACAAGATGGGTTAGGAGGGTTGCCTCTCCAAACCCTCTATCTACCCTTCCCTTCAGGTGTCCATGCAGAAGAGCAGAGCTGCTGACTCTGCCTGTTGCCTTCAACTCCTTGGGACAGGGGCTGGGGAAAACAAAGCCCAGTGACCATGGGTGAGAGGCCCCTCCACCATAACTCACTCAGTTCCCCCAGGCTTCAGCCTCACTGGGCAGCCTGCAGCCCTGGCACTCTGGCCTGGAGAGGAGTGAAGGAGGAGGGACCAGTGTGGCTGTTTGGACACTTTCACATACAAGTTATTCAGACAAGCAAATGAGTTGAGTTTCTAAAATCAGACCCATTTGGAAGAGGGAAAGCAGCATGCAACAGGATGAGGAAAAGAAGATCAAAATATATCCACAGAAATATGATTTACTTACACTGACACTAGAAGAATGGATTTTTCATGTACTTGAAAGGAGAACAGGAAAAATGACAACGCACAACTAACCTTAGAAAGGGAAATCAGAGCTGTATTAGTAGATGTGACTGCAATGCAAAGCACTGGTACAGTTTCTCTGCTGGCACAGACTTTATGTGAATGTATGAGCTAAATGATCTGATTTTTCTAATTAACTGCTACATTTACTCCAGTGCAATTTACAAGTACACAGAGCTGCTTCTGTAACCAACAGACATGCTAAAAACTACGTTGTCTGAAAGGGGACCCAGAATCATTCAGAAAGCACTTTGCTCCTGCTTCCCTTACCAACAGGAGCATCCCCACCAAGGAAACACAGCACTCACCAGGTGAGCGCTGGCAAAGCTCAGTCAACGTGAGAACTACCCACTTTTTGGGCATAAGATTTTGCTCATCATCATGAGCAGTCAATACACCAAAGTACACAAACTGTTTTTTTCTTTTTTCCCCTCCCACCAAACAAACACACACTCTAAAGCATAAACCAATTCTTAGACAGGATCAATGTTAGTTTTAGTTGCAATAAACTCTCAAACAGCACTCACATAAAATTAAAAATAGACATTATCTCTTAACTCATGAAATCTTCAAACCAGCTCCATGTCATTTTGATTTCAAGGAAAACTGATTTTTGCATGCAAGTCCTGTAAATGTGCTTAAATGCAGTGACATAACGTGACTAAGAAAAGACAAACATTTGGGAAAACAGTATCATTTTCTTTTCAAACTGCTAATGGGCTTACAATGTCCATCTTGGGACTTCTGTATTGAATTTTGCAGCCAATGCATTAAGAAAAACTAGCATTTTGGAAGCTAAACAACAAGAGGAGAGATTCCAGCTCTGTAAGAGGCATTAATGTGTACACAATCTTCCAAAGGCTCTTCTGAGGAGGATAATAAAAATACAGCACTGAATAAGGAAAATTGAGGCTAAGGAATAAAAAGTCTTGTGTTTAGAACACAAGTCAGATCCTCCTGGACATGTGATGGCAAAACGGTTTGTAACCAAAAAAAGTACATAGAACTGTGCTGAGTGGTGAATACAAAACAAGGAGCAGCTAAAAACACACTTACCAAAGCAAACTTAAATCCCCGGAGAGATGGCTGGAGAGTTAGTTTGATACAAGTAGGAAGCAGGCTCAGGAATGTTACAGCCAAACTAAAGAATTTTGTAAGAAAAACAGGTTCAATACAGGAGTAACTACATCCACAACACCACATAATCACTTTGGAAAGGTTCTTAAGTTTTCAGAAGTAGAAGAGGATTCCAGGAGATTCAACCACGAGAGCAGAGCACTGCATGTTCTTCACTGACATAAGCACAAAATAAAGGAATAAAGATGGCTGGGCCCATTTCAGACTCTCTATAATTGAATCCTTCACCAGAAGGGTGACTGCAAAGAGCACTAAGAGAGCCAATTCTCTGAATTTTAACTCTGTTTTAAGCTACCAAGTATCTTCAATCACTATATAAACAAGCAGAAAAATTTGCAGTCATAAACATTCCTGACAGTACTTGGGGAAAACTGGGAGAAAAGTACAGTAATAGAAAGAAAAACTACTTTGTTTCCCTTCCACCAAGATGTTAAACATCACTTCTCATAGTTCCTTGACAAAAATCACTCACTTTGCAAAAAGTAATGCAGATAAAAGAAATGACCTCAAGCACTTCAGTTGTGTCTTACCTGACTTTTAGTTGAGTTTGAGGTGATACTATATTCTTTATCTTTATGAGGACACTTAGACTGCACCAAATATTGGCTACTTTATCCTGGAAGATAATATAAAAATAGCAGTTAGTGATAAGTACATTCATCTAAACTTATGTTTGTGACAACAAGGGCTTGGGAGGTGGGGAGTTGTTGGGTTTTTACCCTAACACTGCAAAAAGACATTTGCAGATACACATCGTCATATATATAGATGTGCTTTAACTCCTCAGCAATGGAAAGTTTCAAGAGATGCAATTAAACAGTGTTCTAAAATAACTGAGAACTAGTTCTTCAGCACCACAGGCTGCTGCTTTCACTCGTGAGGTGTCACATTCTGTGCAAATACAGCTCTGAAACTTGCTGACTAAGTACTAGCAGGTATGAATTCCTCCAAACATGAAGGCGCTGTGTGTACTGTCACATCTCGACATCCCCGAGTGTATGTAGCTGTGCTTACTGCCTGCTAGCAATGACAGAGTTAACCTCTAATAAATCCAGAAGTCTAAAGCCATTAGCAGTTGTGCTAGGATCACTTTCAAAATTAAATTTGTAACTTCAGCTATCATGCTCCTGAAACTCATCCCCAAACAGCTGCTTGCCTCACAGCTGTGTAGGCATAACAGTAAGAAAGCTACTACCACCACCAACTGAGCCACCTTCCTCTCGTGCTCGCTGGCAACACAGGACACGCACTTCAAATCTGCCGAGGATTATGAGGGGAGGGAGGGACGGTTTGGCAGCACCAGCACAGCACAGGGCCTCTGCTCACAGCCAATACACTTTTACAGCCCTCAGCATTTGTTACTGCTCCTGGGAGTGGGAACCGATTCAAAGAACCTGTTACACACAGCTCAGGATAAATTTACTGCACGTTGCTTACGAGGACAGTTTCTCGTTTTATCTAGATTAGCATCCAGCAAGTCACTCCCTTGATCATCTCTGAAAATATTTGGGCTAATATTAGACTAAAATCTTTTTGGACTCATTGGTTATTGCCATTTACAAGACTTACTTGGTACTGAATAAGAAGTGTAGTGACTAAAAGAATGTATTTAGAAATGTCAGATAATTCCCAAGGAATAGGGTCATTGGGAGTGGGGGGAGGTCTTTTGTGGAAGGGTTGTTTTAGGGTTTGGGTTTCTTTTTCAAACAAGCTAGCAGAGAACCCAGTGAGAATACACTTCTGTAGCACTGTAAACAAAATGCTGTCTTTGGCACATCAGCATTAACTTTGTGAGGAAAGAAGTGCCAGTTGTGATATGATTCATATCTAGAGATGAAACTGTAAGCATTTGCTTAAACCCCTGTAACATCAAACCTGAGAATTCTAAGCTTCCTTTTAGGGTTAAGTTTGAAGCTGAGAATCTGCTCTTAGAAGAATCTTAAGACTCATACCCTAATTAAGTAAACAACAGCAACACCTCACTGTTACCTGGGAAATGGGAATGTTTCTTTTATCAGTGAGACTCCTGTGGCCTCAGCATTAGGTACATGAGTAACTGCTTTTCTGGATTAAGGCTGCAGCACTCATGCAGACATCTATAGCCTGAGGAAAAGTAAAAGAACTGGCCTGCTGGAAAATAGTGTGGAATCCTGCACACTATAAAGATAAGGTGAGTCAAGTCCCAGGCTGCACCCAAAACACTGTGGTTTCAATGTTTTGTAAAATAGTGAATCCTGTTGCAAATAGCTGAGCTGAACCAAAGGCAGAGGCTGGAGCTGTTAACTTTTAAGGTTACATCTTCTGACACTGTCAATTGCTATGGAATCTATTTGAATGGAAAAATGTATGGACTGAAGGATGGGTTTGATGATGGGATAAGTGTTGTCTACTCGTATAATATCCTGGAAGATGCCAGCTGAGCTGGGGTTAAATACTGGATTAAATAACTGGCAAGAAATGACTGCTGAAGAAGCCAGCTCAAATTACTAGTTGTGTGGCATATCTCCCACATGAAATCCCTAAAGGTCACAATGAAGGTTTCTCAAGGGATCTAAGAATACAGAACATTGAGAGCGGGGTGGGGGAGAAGAAAACGTGCATGCATGCCTCAAACAAGCCTCGGTCAATGGGAAAGAGTCTTCTGAGTACTTGCATGATTTGTTCCATGTCGGTACAGAACGGGAGCCAGCAGACAGCAAAGGAAACCACCACTGTGCCTGCTATTTTAGCTAACAATATTAATCTGAAATCAAAAGAAAAAGTTTGCATCAGAAAAGACAGATCCAGCTGCTGGTAACAAAAACTGGTTCTTCATTTATACCGTAAACCTTTTTTAAAGAGAGATATGGAACTAGAGGTAACAACAGGACTAGAGGTACTAGCTAGCTAGCAACAGGACAAGGGGTGATGGGATGAAGCTGCAACATAAAATGTTCCACTTAAATTTAAGAAAAAACTCTTTCAGTGTGAGGTGAGGGAGCCCTGTCCCAGGCTGCCCAGAGGGGTTGGGGAGTCTCCTTCCTTGGAGGTCTTTAAGACCCGCCTGGACATGTTCCTATGCCACCTGATCTAGGTGAACCTGCTTCTGCAGGAGGTTGGACTAGATAATCTCTAAAGGTCCCTTCCAACCCTGCCATTCTATGATTTCATGAAATCTAAACAGAGCTAGCAGTACCACGGGGAAAGCTCATCATCCCCAGACTGGAGACATGAGAACCACAGAGCCACTGTTGCCACTCTCATCCGGCTGCCCACTGCAGCCCTTATTTCATTGAGCTTACAGACTAAAGAGTGCTAAGAAAGGACACGTTCACAGACTTTGCCACCTGTTCAAGGGAAACACTTAATTCAGATCTCAACAGGAAATGTTTCCCTTGCAGGAGAGGAAGATGTTACAACAAGGCAAGTATCTTCCACTAGAAATTAATCCAGAGAAGAATCACATTCTTGATGCTCAGGCTGCCTAGCTGTATTCTCGAGAAAGATAAACCAGTCCAAAGTCACTTACCCTTTTCCTTTCAGTCCCTTCTTTAAGCATTTTCCAAGTAAATAGCAAAAAAAGGGCAGAGAATGGTAGAGTTCCATCTGCTTATAATTTAAGGCCAAGCAAAAGGCCACTGATGCCAAAAGGTCCCAGTCGTAAGACAGACAGAGCACACCCCACAAGGCAAAGCCGAGGCTCACTGAGTTGTACATGGTTTCTTATGTCAAGGACAAAACGTACATCTTAGTACTTCCAGTCAGTAATTAATATCCTGTAAAACAGTGTGCAAAGCAAGTTTTCCCAAGTTAGTTTTAAAAGCCCCTTGCCAGTTATGATTGTGTGATTCACAGAGAGAAATAATTTACTTCCACATGAAGTGTAATTTTCACGTTTCCAAGGCTTGGTTCAAAGCTTGCACAGGAAAACATGAAGACAAATAGTGTGTGTGTTAATTTTACCTGTAATGTATATTCAGTCAACCAAGCTTTTGGTGACAGAGCCAAATACTTAAGATGCATCAGGGTAAATGTTTTTTCCTTGGTATTTACCCGAGTAAGGATAAACCTTTCCAGAGTCTCTCCTCCCAGCTCCCCAAAGATATGTGCACAACATTCAAATACATCAGTGTTTTAATTCTCTGTTATTTAGTTCAAGGACTCTTGGGGATTCTGTGATTATATTATACCTGCAATGCAACCTCATCCATGACCAGCTCCCTTAGCTGCTAACACTGTGCAAACAATGAATAATAGTTACCAAAAGCAATGTTACTTCCTTATGACTTTGAGAACAGGTTCCCAGGCTCAGCAGAATTTGAAGGGACTAAGCTACACTTAAATGGCAATAAAACATTAGCTTTGTCTGTTATTGGGTTGGGTTTTTTTGTTTGATTTTTTTTTACACAATGAGAGAAATCAGTAAGAGACACTTGTCAGAAATTTCACAATACTTTGTTTTCTCTTGACCAACAGAAACAGCTGTGACACCATATTCAGCTGCTCACTCCAAAATCATGCGTATCTGAGACCTTGTTAACGTCACATCAACATCTTGTTATACCAAAAGGCTCTGATCCTGCAGATTCATGGAACAGCAGTTAATCTGTTGACTTCTTGAGAGCTTGGTCATGCCTAGTAAAGGTATTCACCTAGGAGTCACAGGGCTGGCAAGGGAGACTGCAGCACTTCTGTCTGCTGGAACACAACATCTGCTACACCTGCATCACCCATGAGGAGAGGTCTGCTGAATCTTTGACACTGCAGATTCCACGGCATCCACAGACAATCTGTCCCAGCATTTCATTTTAATAAAGGTTCAAAATACTTTTTTCCATGTATTTTAAAAAACAAATCTTGGCTAAGGTAACTTAGGGCCTCTTGTCCTACCCAATGCGAGACACACACAACAGATCGCTGCCTTCCTCCTTCTGTATCTTTTGTGTGTTGGAAGGCAGCATAGGGTTGCAATTTTCAAATCAACAGCTTCTCTTGCCCAAAATCAAGACAAATTGCAGTCATTCCATTCCTCATCCTTCTGATGTCTCCGGATGATCTACATCATTAAAGAGTCTGGCCAAAAATAGGCTTTCAGAATTGCTGAACTGTAATTCACATATTCAATAGTATTATGAGATTTTTTTTTTTTTGCTTCAAAATCGGCTAAGATATATTATCTTCCAAGTTCACCATATACTCTCTTGGAAGAAAACCACAAATTAGCAAACTTCTTGATTGTCAAAACTTGATTTAGTAGTAGATGCTCAGATTCAGTATCTCCTTTGAATACCTGAATATCTACATTGCTCACAGCTACAGAATTGTGTCCCTCTGGGTCGATGGAACCGAGCAGCACACCCTCGAGGAGTCAACTAACAGCATTTCCTTGTTGATGTGCAAAACTAATGTAAAACCACTTCACCCACTAGTGAAGATGTCTGCCACCGGTATCAACTAGTTAGCCCTGACTGGTGCTAGAGGACTAGCTTTTACTTGGTTAGGCATGAAGTGACGAAAATCCATTCTCAATGAATTTTAAGAACAAGACAGAATGGCTCATTTCATAGAACTGAACATTTTACACAACTGCTCCTCTGCCATCTCAAGAAGACCCAAGGTGGTTCTCTCTCCAAACACAAATCACAGGAGCTCAAGCCATTATTCTTTTCACTGTCAATGCCAATGAAGTTTTCTGCAGTAAAGTGACAGAGAGAAATATAAGCTTGAGACGTGTAAAGGATGCTAGTCACATTTGGATTGATTTGTCCCAGTATCAACTATTTCTCTCCAATATATTTCAAGCTTATAGTTTTCTTTATTATCTCTACTTTGGGGTAGGGAGGAGCCCCTCAGATGACTTTGTACAAAAAAAAAAAAAAAATAACCTTCTGCACAGCTACAGACTAATAACCAGTGTTACTTGGTAAAGGAAAATACATTTCACTGCAGAACAAGGATACTGGAAATGTCCATGGTCAATGAGAATGAGGCCTGGATAAAGCAGTATGCAGAGAGCACTGGAAACCTGGGAAGAAAGATCCAAAAAAAGAGAAGGGAAAATAATTCTTAGACATTAGACAGAGGAATTTGTACTTCTTTTCCAGTACAAAAGTTTGCCCCTCCATGGTGCACCCTATATGTAGGAAACTTACTCTCTACAAGTAATCTTCTGTCAGTAGCATTTTGAGGAATAAAATCTGATAAAGATTTTCCACAATGAAGACCAGTGTGCATTTTGCCAGCCAGCTCAAACATCACCCACACCCATCTTAAACCTTGCAACCACTCCAAAAATCCAAAGACTTTTTACTCCAAAACGTATTGGTTCTACTAGAAGGAGCATGTGGGACAAAGCAGCTTCTAGATTCCCCAGGTTCCCCACAGCACAGATCTTTGTTTTACTACTCAAGTAATAAATTCAGAATGAAATATACTTAAGGAGTTCATGGCTACTAAACTTCAGAGCATCTTGCTATTGAAAGCATTAAAATAAAACAAAAGCCATTAACTTGTCTTAAATCTTTAAGTGAAAAGCCTTTCATACAGGATGTACTGATTGTCATCAACTTTACGTCAGTTGAAGCCATCAAGGTGTCCTATACATTAATTAACTCTCATACTACGCTGTTTTAACAGCATGTTTTCTTTGGGTTTTAATTTACACACACACCCCAGATACTTGCCTTCTTTTTAGTGGATGTTTCTTTCAAGGAAAAACAATATAAAATAACTGCAGGAATATAAACCAGCAAATCAGCAACAAACACTGAAAAATAAAGATTGACTTTATGTTAGAACCCCCTCACATACCTCGTTTTAATGCTATTCAGGTCATCTGTTTTCTTCTGGACTGTGAATCTTTGCCTCTGCTTATGACTTTAAGTTCTTAACGCATCACATTTTGGTTGTATTTGGTGTAAAAAAAAAAACTCAGATAAAAATAACTACACAGTGTTGGATTGAGATTAGTTGCCTACCTTTTGAATGCGGTGTTTGCATCTGTACCCTCACTGAAAACTTCACTTTGGCCATTCAATTCAACTGAAGTTCAAAAGTCGTGTGGCTAGTTTCAGCTGAACATGCTTTTCAGCATATTCGACTTTTTGAAGCACATTTCATTGTTTTAAAGACAGCTCAGGCTTGGCAGTTACTTTTTCTTTTTCAATTCTTTTGTGAAAGACAAGTTAAAAAATACAGGTAAAGAAACACGAAAATACCACAAAGTTCTTCTTTAGAGTCAACTGGGTAGTCCCACTTCAAAGGGCACAAAAACTCAAGTCTACAGAATTTGATCTTGTTAATGTTTCTAACGCTATCATTTCTGATGTCCCAAAGCCGCTGCTTCCATGTGTTCAGCTGTTTTGGCTTCTGGCACAGCCTCAGTCAAGAAGGGAGCACGCTCTAGTTCCTCACATGCCAGAATGAGAGAAGGCATTCTTAATTCTCAAAGAAATCATCTACAGCTAGATCCAGGCAAGTGGTTTGACAGAACAGATAGTCTGGAGACACAATTCAGAAGCTCTAGATGGTAACAAGTCTCCAAGGTATCTGTGTGATTTACTAGTCACATGGATAAATAAGAATAAAACCAGATATTTGAACCAGCAGATTCACCTGACTAGAATTATGTCAACATCCTTAAACCACCAGGTGAGTTCTTCTTGAGAGCTGTCTCAAGAGCCTGAAAAAAACCTCAGATTATTGCTATAAACTACTTTCAGAAAACATGCCATTATTCCAAGAAGGAAAGTATACTTTGCCTCTTTTTAGTCATAGGCTTTAGGAAGAAAATGTTTGAAGATCTGAGTTACTCAGTGCTTTGCAGGCTTAAGCCACAACTAAACAACTGTACCCAAGGCATTAGCAAATTAAGTACGGTTATAGAAAAAGGTGTGATGCCACCTTTGTAACATCATCAATTGACTATTCTGAATTGCTTTAATGCCTTTTGCTAAAAAGTGTTTATCAGTTCTCCTGGATCCTTCAGTGGTTTTGTCAAGTGAGTTGATCTCAAAATTAATAAAGACCATTTCAAGGGTAATTAAGTTTAGTGATTTTCTTTTTTTTTTTTCAATTCAGTCAATTACTAGAGGCCAGACTAAAGAGGTTGGTGAAGTACAGGAAAGCTATTGATGAACAACAAATTCTGCTGTTGCAATCAGAAAGCATTTTGTGGATCTCCAGTGTTATGCAAAGCAAAAGACACATTTGGTTTACCAACAAAAGAAAGAAAATAGAAACAGGATAATACAGCATCTGCCACTGCTTAGAGTTCACTGGCCACATTGTCTGCTGTGCTACTGATACAGAATTCAGTTATCTGCAGGATTTTTTTTGCACTTGTTCTATCCTCTTCTTCACAGAGATACTTCAAAATAATCAAATAGTCAGAGGACAAAATTTAGGACAAAAGTGCTAAAATATATTTTAGCTGTTTTGGCTAAGAGACATTTCTCCGGAAAGCAGTGATCCTTTGAAAGAAAAGTGACATCTTTAAAAACATCAAACTTCTTTGCCTTTCAGATAAAAGTATACAGCTCATAATAAACATCTCCAAGACCTCAAGAGGTTAAGTCAGTGAAAGCCAGTCTATGTGCAAAATAATTTTTCAATAAAAACCAAGCTGAGCTGAAAATGAAAAGTGTATTTATCAGAATGGAAGGGAAAACAACAATACCATTGTCAACATTTTTAAATAGGTCTATGCTACAAAAGATTTTACTGAATCAGTTGAGTTGAAAACTTCTTTGTATATTTTATAATCAGATTCACAATTGATTGTGGAAAAGAACTCAGTGTTTGGTTCATAAATGGACCTGCAAAGCCAACCAAGCCAAAGAACTGAGAATACACTGGTGAAGACAGAGAAGTTGCATGATAGCAAACAAGCTAAATTAGTAAGCAAGACAAATCTGTACATCATGCCAAGGAAATCTAATTTTCCTACCTGTTGTACGCATAAATAACTTATGTGGCTGACTCTCATACCCCCGAGATGTGTGCAGAGCAATCCAATCAGGATTTATTAACTTTGCACTGTAAAACAAAGTACAGACACATCAAAATGTAGACAGTTCTCATTTCCCTTTACACTCCTTTCAGCAATAAAGATGACATGCACAGGCATAGATTCCAAGAATTAAGATGAATGAGAAGAAATATTTCAAAGAGCAATAGTGATCAATGGAAGACTCTCCTCCCCACCACACCAGTTTACCCTCTAGACTTTGGCTGCTATTTCACAGTTTAAAAAATCTTAGGAAAAATAGAGTACAGTATTTATTAGGACAAGATAACCACCTTCCACTGCCTTCTACAAAAACAATTGTAAATACCTTTCATACTTAAGTATTAAATATAAACCATTTACAGTTCACATAGATGCCCCACATAACTGCGCCTGTGCACTTTAACCTACATTCTTACTCCATAAGTCTCATTCCAACAGTAGTAAGGCCCTTGTGGAAAAAGTATTCCAATAACAGAATTCTATTTACATGATATCCAGTCCTCAAATATCACTTGGGCTCTCAACACACAAGAGCTTTCCCATGTGACGCACCCGATTCCTACAGCACTTTTCTCTGTGGATCACTGATTTCATAGTGGCTTATCTAAGCCACATCTAAAGCTACTACAATTTACAGACCTGGCAAAGTGAAGAGCATAACCCTTCAGTCCCTTGCAGAAAGTACAAGGCAGAAAAATAGCAGCATTGGTTTTAATCAACAGGGATGCACACAGAATCATAGAATGGCACAGGTTGGAAGGGACCTTTAGAGATCATCTAGTCCAACTCGCCTGCAAAAACAGGTTCACCTAGATCAGGTCACATAGGAACAGTCCAGGTGGGTCTTGAAGACCTCCAAGGAAGGAACCTCCACAACCCCGCTGGGCAGCATGGGCCAGGGCTCCCTCACCTCACAGAGAAAGAGTTTCTTCTTATATTTAAGTGGAACTTTTTGTGTTCCAGCTTTATCCCATCACCCCTTGTCCTGTTGGTAGCTACAACAGAAAAAAGTGCTGTCCCAATCTCCCGACACCCACCATTTAGATATCTGTAAATGTTAATAAGATCCTCCCTCAGTTTCCTCTTCTCCAGACTAAACAGCCCCAGGTCCCATAGCAGTTGGCTTTGAAGTAGCAACCAATACTTTCTGTTCCATCAGCTGCCCACACGGGTAGTTTTTAGCTACAAGTTTCTCTCTCCAGGAGAGAAACGAAACAAAATAATAAAAAGATAAATGGAAGGGAAATGGGTGTTTTGCATTCTCCACAAAGTATTTAAAATAATGAACTTACATGTAAGCACACACAAAACTGTGATAGGCAGTAAGAGGTGGATAATCAAGGCCCCAGTACTGAAGGTTGTTATCACTTGTATTGAAGTACCTAAAAAAGAAATATTGAAGAAAGTATCTACATCTACAGCTATGTTTCAGCCCAAGGTTGAGTGTTAAACCAAATACTTTCAGCAACATGTTCAAAATCCAGTATAGAAGCCATCAATTTCTATACTTCACATAAAAAAACCTCTAAAGTAACAAAGCAAAAGTGAAAGGAAAAGGGAAGTTAACAGTTTGACAAAAATCCAGAGACTAAGACAAAGCTTGCACAAAAGCAATTGCACACACCTACTATAGCTCAGGGTTTGTTTATGTGATAGGGTTTACATGCCACAGAACCATCCAATGGTTGGAAGGGGTCTTATACCTCCATCTACAAACCCAACATGCATTCTTCATGCATGGCAATTACTCCCAGAATACAGCAGTCAATTTGCCAAAAAGGAAACAAACCTAATGCAGTTTACTGAAACTTCCAAAGAAATTGAATTGCCTAGTGATTTTCCTTACAGTATTCCTAGATTCCCTTTTTTTCCTGGACTTGGTCAGCTCATTTAACAACTTCAGAATAGTTACACTTTACCTGGTGCTCTTTTAGACAGAAATGTAGCGAGCTGTGAACTGCTTGTGGTCAACAGACCCTCATATGACATCTGTTCAAGTTCTACTGCTGGAAAGCAACTGAACACAAGTGGAAAAGGGTGGCATAAAGGTATTACATAGACAAACAGAAAGCAGCAAAGGCCAGGAAGAAAGCTATACCACAGCAGGTGCACTTAGTGCCAGCATGAACAAAGGAAACGGGGCTAAAAACTTCTTCAGAAGACAATGCTGTTACCAGGGACACCTCTTCAATAACCAACACAAGGTCATCCACCTCCATCAGGTATGTCAGCCTCAGCCACCTCACCTGCTTCCACCTCAAAATCCAGGTGGACCCCTTGAGAGAAACGAGAAGGATTTCCCCACTGCTAACAGCATTGTATCAGCACTTCTCTGGAAGGCTGGCAGCACCATAAATTGTCACCTCTGTCAAATGAGGAACAGCAGGGTCTGTCCCAGGAAAACACAAGTTGCAAAAATAAGGCACCAGACCCTTTATATCTCACAGTGAGACAGACTGAATAGTCTCACTGCCAAGGGGCAACTTCTTGGCTTTTCCAGTTGCTCTCTTCAAATGCAGCCAAGTTTTGACATTTATTATAGTAAATGATATTTCTTGAATTCTTTATGAGCTGCCTGAAGCATCTTACGAACTGATAAATGGTATTTCTTTGAGTTGCACCTCTGCTTCTCACCCTGCAACTCAAGATTGCTCATGTCAAAGTAGTCTGGATTCTTCATGCAGACTGTAAGAGTCTGCAACTTAGTAGCAAACTTTCCAGGGCTGTATTTTCACTTTTTACTTTGATTTTGCCTTCCATACACTCATGGTTTCAACAGAAGAAACAATCTCTATAATATCCAATAATATTTAGCAAGAAAGCCTTCATGGCTTTAATTGGCAGCACAATAAGAAAGGATGTTCTTAAAGTGGCCTATAATAATGTCAATACTTTAAAGAATATGATAGAGAGAAATATTTCAGTTCTGGCCTGTGGCTCAGAGGATTCTTGATACAAACCATACAGTAGTTTACTGCAGCGTTATATTTTCAATAAACATTTGTTTTGGATCAAAGCACAGAACATGCAGTTATATTACCTGTACATGCCTGTTTAACAGTAAATCTGACAATTAACTCTGAAAAGATCAAGAGATTTTATAGGATGATGTCCTCAACAAGAGAGCTGCTCTCTGTATGTACCTAGACAGCTTTACAAAAGGGCATGTGCTTGCTGCACAAATAGTTTTTTAAGTGACAGCACCAGAAGTGACTAGAATCTCAGCTTCAAATTTAAACACTGGTTTTAGGCACTACAGTACAAAAATCTTTTCACACTGTGTTTTTCTATAATGTGAGAGGGGAGACCCAGCTCAGTATTCTAGAAATGGAACCCCTTCCATGTCAGCTGGCATGTTCCTTTCCAAACACCCACGATTGCATATGACTTTGCTGTATTACATATTCAATTCTCAAAGCAGATCCAGTCCAAAAGATAAACCAGCCCAAAACCTTCTGCTATAAACAAAATGAAGAGTAAATCTGATAAGACTGAGGTGCTCAACTGGCAGCCCATGGGCTAAACTCAGTCTGCAATATAGTTTCATCTGGCCCCTGGGAATGCCAGGAAATAATGACTGCTATAACTCTTAATTTTAGGTACATATAGCTCTGCATAGCTACATGCCAACTCTATTATTGAGCTCTCCACTATTTCACCTCTGGTGCAATGAAGGGTTTGGACATCCCAGAAAACTGTTAAAAAGAAATGATAATATAGATAGAACAGAATTATCTGAAGTCATTTACAGTCAACTGTAGAGTTCCACAGACTGCCACACTTTCAGAATTGACCCCACATATATCTACCAAAATACAATGGAATTAATACTCTATTCCATCAAATTGGTGGGTTCCCCAACAGACAGATGAGGAAAATAAAATACACTAGCCAAAAAGAATGCCAGTATCCCTGTTGGAAGAGGACCTGGAGTTCCAATGTGTTCCAATTTCTGCTGTAGCATATTATATGGACTAAATCACTCTTACTGTTCCATGCCAGATCATGTAAAAAAAAAATCAATAAATATTCAGAATAATTTCCTTAGTGTTTGGTGTGACTTGTACAACTTAAGTTCACTATCCTCACATCCAGATTCCAAGCACCCACATTTTCAAATCTGTGTTGAGAACACAGGTGCAAGCAATGAACTCACAGGTGTAAAAAAACCCCAGTGCCTCCAGCACAAGAGTTCAAGTCCCTGCATTTACTGGCATGACTCTGCCTCTTCACACAGGGCAGATGAGCAGAGTTTTGGTTTGGTTTTGTCAGTGTTGATAACCATGAAAGTGTTTGTGCATTAGAGGACTGGAACTCAAGAAGCAGGAGAACAAGCTTCTCTATGATCATAAGCCTGCTAAAATATTGCTTCTTGATTTTCATAATCAACTCACAACAAAGTTGGAGCTTCACAACAGAGAGACTGACCAGTCAGAATATTTTGTTATATAAGCTCATAGCTAACAGGTCAAAGCTCAACATCTCGGCTTCTTGTTTTGTGAAGGAAATGGTACCTCAGTCTAAGAGCATGGTGATGTCATATCACCACAAAGAGGTTTTAGAATAATTCAAAGCATAGAAGATGTTGCAGACATCTTAAATTTAAGGTATGTTGAAATAAGACATGAACCAAAGTTTCATTACATTTACCCCTTTGTAACCAGGACCACAGCAGCACTACATACCACTGCCTGATGGGTAAATTGTAAGTAACTTCTTGCCAGTGTCTCTGAGCTTCATAGTCTCCATACATAGGTGGTTTTCCTGCACCTAAAAAGAGATGACAGAGTATTTAGGTATTTATTCAGTTCATGCAGATTGCAATTTGTGTATTAATATGTTACTAACTTTATTCCCCATTCCTCTGTGATATTTGAGAACAAAACAGAGACCTCATCTGCTGTGCAGCCTAACAGGGAGAAAAAAAGGTAACACGTTCCTTTGGCTTTCTGGCTATTTCTGCAATAAGCATTCATCAAGCTATTCCACTGTGAAGAATTACTTCCTCATCTGACAAAAAAAAAAAATAATCACTTCCAAGTGCAGTTGAAAAATGTGGCACTTTGTCTGAAATAAGAAAATGTACATAATGAACACCTTATATTGCTTTTGTATGAAAAACTACACTTCTGACAATGTTCTCACTTGGGTTTCAGCCATGTCCTGCTACCTTGCCGTTACAAGTAACAACTAGCCTTATTTTTTAAATTTACTTGGAGTCAGACCCGCTGCAAGTCCCCACTCCCCCACCCCCCC
>WBNH01002608.1:82339-92847 GCA_013401255.1 Urocolius indicus | reverse complement strand
CTCCGGCGCATGCGCGGCTCCGGCTGCGGCGCGGCCGCCCCCGGCTGGCGGCGGGTGCCCGGCGGCTGTGCCCGGGGAACGGGGACCCCGCTTCGCCTCGGAGCGGAGCCCCCGGGGAACACGGCAGTGACGGCTGTCTGAAGCGCACACTGGTTCAGGGTTGTGTCCCCTCCTCACACGCGTCCCCCCGCGGCGCTGGTTGCCGCTGATGGAAGTGGGAAGGTGTGATAGGGAGTGTCGGGGGAAAAGTGCGGGTTTGATACCCGGGGGANCACCTGCGCTCGGGCCTCACCGTTAACCGCCCCCCGGGGCCGCCCTCACTCGCCTGCAGCGGCCACCGCGTCTCGTCTCAGCTCGCCCCGGGCCACCCGTCGCCCTCAGCCCCGCACCCGTCGCGCGCAGCGGTGAGCCCGCTCCGCGCACTAACGCCGGCGGACAGAGGCGAGGCGAGGCGAGGCGGGACTCCGCGCCTCGGCTCCCCGGCACACGGCAGCGTGCGGGCGGCGGCGCGGCGAGCCCTGAGGGAGCGGACGGCAGAGGAGCGGAGCGGAGCGGAGCGGGCGGCGCTGTGGCCGCGGCCGCCTCAGCTGGGCCCGTCCGCTCCCGCCGCGAGCCCGCGCTGCCTCACTGCACAGCGCCGGCGCGCGCGNGGCTGTCTGAAGCGCACACTGGTTCAGGGTTGTGTCCCCTCCTCACACGCGTCCCCCCGCGGCGCTGGTTGCCGCTGATGGAAGTGGGAAGGTGTGATAGGGAGTGTCGGGGGAAAAGTGCGGGTTTGATACCCGGGGGAGGGGGGGGCTGCCTTCTCATTGGGGCATTAAATCTAAGCGTGTGCTTGGAAGGGGGCAGCTGGAAGACTTGTTCTTTAAGCACACCAGAGAGCCGGGAAGCGACTCCTCGGGCTGTGTATCTGGGAGGCAATGCCTAGGAACATGCAGCAAAAAGAAAGATCTTGAGCTCCACGGGCCTCCCTTTTACAGCCCTTCAGTTTTACCCTCTTTGACTTAAGGGCTTGACAAAACAGACAGCATGACAGAAATTATCCGAGATCATCTTTATACAACCCTTACCAATATCTAAAAGTACAGTCTCTGCTTTCCTTCAGATTGCTGTGTTTTTCTTCTGGTTGTGTGTCTTAACTGAGGTAGGCATCTGAAATTTAGGACAAAACTGAGTATTTTGAAAGCTAACACCACAAATCAAGGCTTTCATGGCCAGGCCTTCCAGATGAGCTCCTTGGACTGGAATCCCAGGGCTGAAAGTCATAAAGGATTTAAACCCAACTGCTATGAAATCGAACTATGGTCAAGAAGCATCTGATTACTTATGATATAGAGGAAAACAAAATTCTTCATAGTTTTTGTTTAACATGTGCAGGGGCCTTTTTTGGATGTATAAATGTCAGGCAACACACAGTATTGCATAGCAACACAGATGGCTCTTCTTCCTTGAACTTCTTCCAGTGCAATAACACACGGAATACTAATTCCCGCTATCCCAACCGTTTTTCATTTGAGTGACAGTTATTTGGGCATCCTGATCCTCCTTACACCCCCCATCGTTTCAGCTTTCTCAGCAATTTTGAGTATTACCTCAGATGTGATGGTGTGAGGAGACTGGAAGTTGTTGGTCTTAGGGAGACATAAGAATTCCACTCCTCTACTGGTCTGTCAAGGTGTTTGAAGCCATGACCCTCTTGAAAATGGTGGATTATGAGCCAAATTGTTATGTATTTGACCAAAATTTGTAACACTCAATCATTCCTGTTGCTGCTAAGTACAACGCTTCAGGTTTAGGATATTAATAAGATCCCAAGGAATATCTGGAGATGAGAAACCTGTAAAATAAGCATAGCCCTGAAAAAAAAAACAAAAACAAAAACAACCCCTGTCAACTACAAAGTAAACGAGAAGCTGGGAAGAGTTCTGCCTCCTGAGCTTCGCCGCGGCTTTGGGGTGGTACAGGACACAGAAAACGAGCGATGCAAAGCGAATCCCCAGCCTCAGCCCGGAGGAGGTTCGCCAGAGCACGTTTCCATGTCTCCCCTCCCAGGCTCTCTCTGCTCTCCTTCTCCCCTTTCCACTGGGATTTCCCATGCCCAGAGTTCCCTACATCCCGAGCTGCCGATCCGGGGAAGGCAGCACGGCAAAATTAAGCCACCTCCCAGTCTGTCAGCTCTGCCTATGCTCTCCTACAGCCAAAAAATTAGGAGTTTTTAGGGGTTTACCTTGCGAGTCATTGATAATTTGGTCCTGGAGCCGGTACTGGGCGAACAGGAGCGCCCGGCTGCACATTCAAGTGCGTGATTTCAATTAGCTGAGAGCTCTTTGTTGCAAGGAGAAATCATTCACTCCCCGGGAAAGCTTTTTTATTGAATGCTTTCTAAATACTTGCATCGGTCACGTCGCCTGGAATCGAGTCCCTGTCACTAGTGTTTCTGCGGTGACTTTGACCAGCTCAATGACTGGAAAAGGCATTGAGGACACAGGGAATGCGGCGGGGGAGAGGATGGCGGGGTTTGGGCTCGGTGCTCAGTGGCAAAGAGAAACCGATAATGAGCAGATAAACGGCTTTTCTTAACCCTTGAAGTTCTCGGGAGGCTTCAGAGGGTCTGCCAGCTCTTCTCCACCGCTGTTTGCAGGGCTGCTAGAAGGCAAATATCTCCCGGTTATCTAATAAATCTGCAGTGAAAGGGGGTCGGAGGGATAAGAAAGACTTTCCTGGGGCGGGAAGTGCTGGGAGAGGCTACGTCTACAAAAAGTTGCTTTCCATCTCACCTAGGATTTCTTTTGTAATCTTACCCGTGATGCAGGAGCGAGAGGGAAACAAACTCTGGAGACGTTTTCACTGGTAGATTCTCCATCAGACACTTTCTCATCTTCCGTACCCTAGAAAATCGCCAGTAATTTAGCGGGTACGTTTGCTAGGCTGGGAGAGGCGGTGCGGAGAGCCCGGCGGGCTGTGAAAGCCCTCCTGACAGAGGGCTGTGCCCACGGTCCTGCTGCATCTTCATTTCCCCGGCAAGGGAAATGAACGGCCTTGGAACTGTAAAGGGATGATATTTTCCCCATTTTCTCCCTTTCCCTCCCCTCTTTTTTCTTTTTTTTTTTTTTCTTTTTTTTTTTTTTTTTTCCTAAAATACCAGCACTTCATAAAATCATCAGAAAAGCCTGCGGTTTGGGGTTTGGCGTTTGATTCCTGCGGTTCTCGGGACAGGCGGTGCGGGGGAGTGAGAGCTGGAACGGCGGAGCTGCCCCGGGCCGCCTCGTCAGGCAGGTTCCTGTGTCCGTGCCGAGGGATGCTCCGAGCTTTCCACGGGACAGGACAAGGCTCTTCGGCCCTGAATGAGGAGAGACTGAGTGCTGAGTGTTTTTCGCCTGTCTCAGCTTTTCCCACTTTGCTGAAGCTCCACGAAAGTGACATTTTGTTGAACCTGGGGTTCAAGGACTCCCTCACGTTTTGCTGGTCTTAATAAAGTTACAAAGTGCCTATTTTGTCAGCTTGCTTACCAAATCCTGAATTAATAAAGTTTACTTAGTTATTTAAATAGATTAAATGTCACATTTTAAATGGAAGGGGAAGGTTCTACCTTACTGACCTATTTTTCATTTCTGATTTAGAAAAAGGCAAGATTAGCATGGATATTGCATTTTCAAGGACCTTGCCACTATTAAATAGACTGTTAAGTGCATTTTATGGCTGAAGAGTCTGTTCCCGGTTCAGGCTGGAAGATGAGCTAAGTTCATCTCTACCTGCTACATTGAACATCCACTGACTAAAATACTTCCTATGGATGTAATACCTATGTTCTGTATCTTTTAAGTACATAACGCTTAATGTTTTAGGACCAGTAAAATTCAACAAAAGACCCTGAAAGAGAAGTGTTTGCTCTCGAGCAAACCTAATCGCCAGTTTTTGGTCAGGTCCCGATTCGGGACTTAAGCGCCGCAGAGATTTAAGCGGGCGCGTATCAAACGCGGCCCTGGGGATGCTCTAAACGACAGCGGCGTGTCCGAGCCTTGTCCACAGCCGCGGACTCGCGGGACTGGGCAGCGTAACTTCCGCGCTGTCTCTTCATGTTCCCTCGACCGCTGCTTTTTACAAATCTCTTTCTAGTACACTCCAAAACGGCGAGGCGGGGTTTCCACCTCCCCGGACCCTCCAGAAGCCGGCAAGGCAGGGCGCCCAAGCACGCTGGGGATCGAGGGAGCTTCTGCAAAACTCCTTGAGTAGTCCCAAGAGGCAAAACCTCAATAAATTCCTCAGTCTCCCGGGAATTGCTCCCCTGCCCCGGACTCTCAGTGGGAGAGAAAAACTCCCCAACTGTCTAAAGCAGATGTCTGTTACATTTTTTTTTTTCCCGGCGCACAAAATCCCCGAGAGCCCGAAGAAGGCCGAGGGATGGCTCTTCCCAAAGAGAAATCCGCGCCCTCCTGCCTTTATTTCTGGCCTGGGACACGGAGCTCGGGCCGGTGCGGTGGACATCGGGGCAAGCCGGATAATGGCAGCGGCCCATCTGCGGGCAGCCAGGTTCGGGCAGTGCTGGGGATTTGCGGAATGCTGCGCGGTTACCCGGGCAAAATTCTCCCGAGGTACCACCGACGTGGACCCAAGGCTAAAACTCTCTAGGGAAGCAGGGAGCCGCCACAAACGCTGCCCGTGTCCCAGAGTTTTCTGGTGTTCCCGAATGGATGATTTCCTCCGGCCACCTCTCCGTGGGAGAGACCGGGAAGGAAAGCTCCCTGACGGGTATCTCCCCCTCCTGACACTCCCCTGGGACGCTCCCGGCAGTGTCCCCGTCTATCCTGGACTCAGTTCTGCCCTCCTGCAGCTCCGATCCCTCCCAAGCAGGGGGCCAGCGGCCGGACCTGGCTGCTGTCCCGCTGCCCTGGGGCTCCCCGCTGCTGTCGCCGAGGCTGGTGTGTGGCCGCCGTACAGCCCTCACTGCTGCCGGTCGGTGGGCTGAGGGGCGCAGGGGGGCAGCCCGAACGCTGAGGCTCCTGCTTGGGAAATAACGGCCACGCTCGATAAATAGACATTTTTTTAATAGCTGCCAAAGATCTTTCCCTGCCTTTTCAAGTGCTCGCCACAGTCTTTCAACACCCGTTAGCCTGCAACTTTCCGCCCCGCTCTGTGTCTAGGGAGAGATCAATTATGCTCTAAACAGGCGGCGTCGAGAGCAGTTTGCGCGGAGGCGGAGGATGGGGAGAGGGAGCAGCGTAACTTCTGCGGCCGCGCAGCGCTCGGATGCACCGACTGCGAAAGCGAGAGTTTCCCGGGAGTCCCGCATCAGCAGAGGGAATAGCCCTGATGAGCCTATCCTGTCCGTTTTTTCAAGTAACATGGTAGTGGTTTAGAGGATTAAGGACAGATCTGATCCCCAGCCTATTGCACTTTCCTCGGGAGGAAAGAACGGCGTGTCCGCAACTGTCATAAATAAATTGGGGGAAGGGGGGGGTGTTGGGGCGGGGGTGGCTCTGGGTAAACTCTCCAGGCTGCGAGGATGGTCATTTCCCCGGTGCTTAGGATCCAGTTACACCTCAATACACCCCAGGGACCGACATGACACGTCTGATACTAATAGGCATCTGTCACCGATCCTGTCAAGTTTTGCCATACGCACCCGACAGGTTTGGGGAAGGAAAAAGAAGGGAAAGAACAAGAAAAAGACTTTTTGCTGTCCATTTGAAGCGAGTGGCTGGGGAAACTTTGCCGGGAGATGTTGTCCCCGGCTGTCCCCGGCCCGCCGCCGCCACTGCCCGTCTCTGTCCACTGGACAGAAACGGGCTCGCCGAGCGGCTGCGAACCCTCCTCCCGCTTGGGGACCGACTTCTCGCAGCTCCCGGGACGCCCGCGCTCAACCCACTGGGAAAATCGCACTGCGAGAGCGCGTCCAGCCTTGTCCCGTCCCGGGCAACCCCGGGCACCGAGGCTGCTGCCGCTGCCCCGGGGGTGCTGCCGGCCCCGGGGGGAGACGCGCCCGTTCTGCCCCCTGCAGGCCCCGGTGCGCCGCTGCAGCTGCGCCGCCGCCCCCAGGAGCCCTCACCTGCCCGCACGGCCGCCGCTGCCGCTCCCGGCCCGGGCCCGCGGCTGCGGGGAGGCGGCGGCGAATCNCGCGGTTCGCCGCCGCCGCCCCGGCCCCTCCCGAGCCCCGCGCCCCTCCGATGCCACCCGGCTCCGGCGGCCGCCGCCGCCCGTTCCCCAGGAAAGGCTTCTTCGGCACCGCAAACCGGGAGGGGAGAGAGGAAGAGAGGAGGGAGGTAACGGAGAAGCGCGTCCCAGGGAGGCAGCGGGGAGGAAAGTTGCCGGTGCCGCGGGCGCGCAGATGCCGAGCTGAGGTATTGCTGCTATGTGGGGAAATATGAGCGAGTAATTTTATAAGTAACAAAGGCCGGGGAATGGAATGAGCCCCTGTTATCCGGTGTCCTCTGGAAGCCCTGGATCAGCAGCTTCTTGAGCCTGACAGTGAATCCAAGAAGCGGCTCCTTTCTCTTTTCCCAGGGGTATCCGCTAAATATAGAAATATTAGGGCAACGCTCCGCTCGCGGTGCCCGCATCCCCTGCCATTTGCTGTTTGTGTAAAACCGATTAGCCAGACACAACTGTGAAACAACTTGTGACTTTTACAGCCGCCACGTACAAACAGACCGAGCCCCGTCGGCTGTCGGCGAAGAGCGGGGCCAGGGCTGCCGGTTTGAGGCCCTTCCCGCCCCGGCCCCGCCGGCTCCCCTGCCCAGTGACCAGCCAGCCCTTCTTTAGAAAGTTCAAAACGGCTCATCCCCGGGCTGCTCGTTTTGTTTTAGTCTATGGATCCGGAGGTCTAAATATTTACTTCAGAAGAAATAATATTTACAGTTTCCCGGGAAAGCAAGGACGCCTGTAGTTATTTATTATTATGATGACGATTATGATTTTTAAATCCGCGGCTGTCGGCGGTATCGGAGGGGAAAGAAGCGCCTCGGCAGCTCCTCCTGCAGCGGAACGCAACGCCCGTTGCTTCCCTCCTGCGTTTCACGCCGCCGATTTTGCCGAACAAAGCCGAGACTTTGGTCGGAAAAAGCAAAACCCAGAAACATTTCCAAAATCGTCGAGATTGTTTGTTTGTTTGTTTGTTTACTTTTTTGGGGGGTTTATTTGCGAAGGAGAATAATTAAACCCCATCCACGGGCACCGGAGGGACTGAGTGCTCGCCATCTCTCCTCTCTTTCGCCAGATTAAACCCCCAAAGCGTGTTTGAAATACTGTAACGCGCTACAGATTTTTTTTTTTCACCTTGTCACTCTCTATTTTATCTCCTAACATGCACACAAATATGCTTTTAATTTTGTTTTTCTCAGCTGCACTTAAAACTTAGTTATTGGAATGAGCTGGGAAAGGCCGTTCCCGTTCCTCGGGAAGGCAGAGCCGCTTCTTTAAACACCTATTCTTTCCTCGATCTAAACGCGAGATTCGCGCTCGGACACCGATGCGGTTTTTTTTTTCTTTCCTCCCCTCTCTGCAAAATAAATCGTAAATGTTGCTTAGAATGTCTCAAATTGTTTTATTTTAAACCCTTTGCTTTCTAACATTCCACGAAAGCCAAAGCAGAGTGTTTCCTACTCCGGCCGGGAAGCGGCGGGATGCGGCAGCGCCGGGACGCGGAGCCGAAATCAGGCGGAGAAAAATGAATCTAGTTAGGGAAAAACCACGGCACGGTGGAGAGAGCGTCGGATCTGCCCGGAAAGCTTTAATTTCCAAGGATTCCGTGTGACGCTGTCCCCGCCGTGCCGGCTAAACGAGCCGAGCCAGCGGCTGGCGTTGCGCGGCCGCAGACGGCGCAGCCCGAAGCGGCGGGTAGGGAAGCGCGGGGCCGCGGGGATCCCGTCCGCACCGCACCGCACCGCACCGCGCCGAGACCGGCCGCGCGTCCTGCCACCCGCGCGGTTTCCCAGGCTCCGCAGCCCTCGGGCGGGTGCGCAAAGATCTGCGGCTCACACAGAGATGGGCAGAGCATTTTAAAAATTTATTTACAAAGTTGTGTACAACACGAAGGGATAACATTTAGAATACATATATTCATTCATATATAAACAGACTTCTGTAATAGAGCCACAGCCTTTTCCTCCTCTTTTTTTTTTTCTCCAAATGTTTGTTTGTTTGTTTCCTTTTTCTCTTTTGTTCATTCGTTTAATATTTAAAATCTCCCCCCGCTTATTTTGGAAATTTTAAATTTTTTTTTTCTCTCGTTCGTTCGTTTATTTCGGATAAAACCGCTCAAGGCGCCGGAACCTTCAAAAAAAGTGAAAGTTCGCAGCTCCTAATNGGCAGCGCCGGGACGCGGAGCCGAAATCAGGCGGAGAAAAATGAATCTAGTTAGGGAAAAACCACGGCACGGTGGAGAGAGCGTCGGATCTGCCCGGAAAGCTTTAATTTCCAAGGATTCCGTGTGACGCTGTCCCCGCCGTGCCGGCTAAACGAGCCGAGCCAGCGGCTGGCGTTGCGCGGCCGCAGACGGCGCAGCCCGAAGCGGCGGGTAGGGAAGCGCGGGGCCGCGGGGATCCCGTCCGCACCGCACCGCACCGCACCGCACCGCGCCGAGACCGGCCGCGCGTCCTGCCACCCGCGCGGTTTCCCAGGCTCCGCAGCCCTCGGGCGGGTGCGCAAAGATCTGCGGCTCACACAGAGATGGGCAGAGCATTTTAAAAATTTATTTACAAAGTTGTGTACAACACGAAGGGATAACATTTAGAATACATATATTCATTCATATATAAACAGACTTCTGTAATAGAGCCACAGCCTTTTCCTCCTCTTTTTTTTTTTCTCCAAATGTTTGTTTGTTTGTTTCCTTTTTCTCTTTTGTTCATTCGTTTAATATTTAAAATCTCCCCCCGCTTATTTTGGAAATTTTAAATTTTTTTTTTCTCTCGTTCGTTCGTTTATTTCGGATAAAACCGCTCAAGGCGCCGGAACCTTCAAAAAAAGTGAAAGTTCGCAGCTCCTAATCACGACCGTCATTTCGCCTCTTTAGAAAAATAAAAACCCCGAAAGCAACGTCAGTGATTTTTGATACAAATATGTACAAGCGGCGCTGCCCACTGGAGCCCGGGATTCCCCCCTACCGAGGGGGCGGCCGGCGGCGGCGGGGCTGCTGGAACCCCCTGCTCCCCGGAGGCTGCTGCCCGGGGCTACTGCGCCGGCCACTTGGCCTGCACGGCGGCGGCAGGCGCGGCGGGCTGCAGGAACTGCCCCGCGATGATGTTGGTAGGCACGCTGAGGATGGGGGCGATGGCGGCGGTGGTCCTGGCCAGCGCCAGCGGCTGGTGGGCCATCAGGGCCGACTGCACCGTGACGGGCGGCCGCAGGAAAGTCTGGGCGCTGGCGGCCGAGCTGGCGGCCGGGACGCCGATGATGTTCTCGATGCTGAAGGATGGGCGGCTGCTGGGCTCCGACTTGACGATGGAGCCGGCGGCGCCCAGGCTGTTGAGCTGCAGTTGGAGGCTGGGGCTGAGCTGGGAGTTGAAGGCTTTGCGGCTGAGCTCGCTGGACGGCAGCAGCGGCACGGCCGGCGGCAGCATGGGTCCCACCGGGGGGATGTAGGGGTACTGCAGCGCGGCGGCGGCGGCGGCGGGGTGCGTATAGGCGCCGGGATGCAACCCGTAGGGGCGGCCGTAGGGGCCGGCGAGGCCGTAGGCGCCGAAGCCCTGCATCATCAGCGCCGTCTGGTCCCGCAGGTGCTCCTGCTGGTGCCGCTTGAAGCGCTTCCTGCGGCGGAGGAAGCTGCCGTTGTCGAACATGTCCTCAGACTGCGGGTCCAGCGTCCAGTAGTTGCCCTTGCCCGGGTTGCCGGGCTCCCGGGGGATCTTGACGAAGCAGTCGTTGAGGGAGAGGTTATGGCGGATGCTGTTCTGCCAGGCGGGGAACTTCTCCCGGTAGTAGGGGAAGCGGTTGCTGATGAACTCGCAGATGCCGCTGAGCGTCAGCTTCTTCTGCGGGCTCTGCAGGATGGCCATGGTGATCAGGGCGATATAGGAGTAGGGCGGCTTCACCAGGCTGCTCTTGGGCTTGCTCTGCCCCGCCGCCGCCGCCGCCGCCCCTCCGCCGCTCGCCCCCTCTTCACCGCCCCCCTTGCCGCCTTCGGCCGCGCCGCCGGGGATCGCCTCGGCCGGACTGCCGCTGTCGCTGCTGCCTCCGCTCTCCGCGCCCGCGCCCGCCTCCGCGGGCAGCGCCAGCTCCGTCGCCTCGTCCAGCGGCAGGCGCGGCAGGGGGACGGGGCTGCCGGCCTCGCCGTCGCTGTCCTTGCACAGCCCGTCGTCGCCCTCGCCCACCACGTCGATATCCACATCCTCGGCCGCCGGGACGATGGGGCCGGACATGTCGCCGGCGCTGCCTCCTCCCGACAGGGTCATCCCCGCTCGGCGGACGGGGCGCGGCGGCGGGGCCTCCCGCCCGCACCCGGCGGCACGGCGGGCTCCCCCCGCGCCCCCCTCCCGCCGCTCCTCCGACCGGCGCCTGGGGCTAGACCCGAG
>WBNH01002608.1:0-80647 GCA_013401255.1 Urocolius indicus | reverse complement strand
TTTTTTTTTTTTTTTCCCAGAGGTGTTAACGACTTAATCGTTGCGGGCGTTAGCATATGAAAAAGTAGGAAATGAGGGAGTGTGTGTGAATGTGAGGACCGTATTGACGCGGCCCCAGGTAAGCCCCGGCCCGGGGAGAGGCGCCCGGCGGGGCGGGAGGGAGCTCGGCCGCCCACCGCTGCTCCGGAGAAGGAATCACCCGCGTCCGGGACCTCGGCCGCGAGTGGCTCACGGGGCTTTTGCTTTTGCATTCCTAGCGCCTTGTTGATGTTCTCGCACGGGTTGTCGGACTTCGGTAAATATAATGAAACCAGGAAAACGCCCCAGGAGCGAGCAATTTCCCACGAGCGGTGCTGGTTTAGGAGAGGCAAATTTTGTGTGTGTGTGTGCGCGCGCGCGCTGTCCCGGAGTCCATCGGAGCCTCAGCAATGCCTGTGCCCCGGCCTCCCAGAGATGCCTCTGCCCGGCCCCGACGGGCCGCCCCGGCGGGCCGCCCCGGCCGCGGAGTCCCCGCGGGAAGGGCTGCGCGGAGGATGGGGACACATTCTGAGGGGCAGCGGGGCCGACTCCCTCCCTGCGCTGCGCGGGCGCGGACCCTGCCCCTCGAGGGGCTCTCGTCTCCGTCTTACCCTCCACACTCCGTTTCTACGCGCTTCCCGGCGGATCTCCGCACCCGCGCACGCCAATACACGCTGCCATACCTACACGCACACTCACACACGTTGCATCCCTTCGTTGCACGGCAAGAGCTCTCCCAGGGAAAAGGGGTGAAAAGACCAACTCCGCGGAACCCTGCTTCATTTGTTGTGCTTTTCTCCAACACAATAAAAGTCAAATTAATTGATTCATACCATTAATTACGGCGCTTAGCGTGAAAATAAACGTTTCCTCTCGATTAGGGCTCTATTGTGCTAACCCCCTGTTCAAGTAAGGCTGCCGGCTGAGCGGGGCGGCCCCGCTCCGCGCCCCTCCGCGGGCCAGGGCCCCTGCTGTGGCTCCAAGGGCTTCAGGTTGCCAAGTTCAGGCGATTATTTCGGAGCCCACTCGGGCAGCGTGGGAAGGGAGAAAAGCTTTTCTAAAAATCAGGAAACTTTCCTTCAAATATCCCGAGAGCCCCCAAAGTCACCCAAGTTCAAGGGCTGAAGGTGAGCGGGAGCAGGGGTTACGCCTTGCAAAGCAAGGAAATAAAGCAGCTTCATGCAGAGGTGGAAACCCCCAATAATGACACCGCCAGAAACAGAAAGCGGGCGTCCATATAGACAGATGGATTTAGCAACAGGAGAAAAACAAACTGTATCGTCCAGATCGATATGGAGTCAAATAGAGACGCGGCAAGCGCTGGAGAAAGGGAGGATGGAAGGACTTATGATAGAGAGGGAGAAATTAATTACAGCTCAACTTGATTCTAATATGGCAAAGCGAGATCCTGCCTGTGAAGTGAGTTAAAAATAAGTCCGGAGGCTGAGCCTCGGGGGTGGGGGGTATGGAGGAGGAAAGGCAGAGCTGGGGCAATTTCTACTTCTGTAACCGTTTTAAAGGAAGGAGAAACCAAAGGTGTCCCCTTTCCTCTCCTTAAACCTATTACTTTCACTAATGAGTTATATAAATGGTTGACCTGACCTGGATTAAACCAGCGGTTCGTTATAAACGGACGAGGATAAGGGGCTCGCGGGAGAGGAATTCCCTGTGAAATAAACACATCCGAAGGACATACACACGCGCGCACACACACACACACACACACAGAGGCACATAGATATTCCCTGGACGGGGCGGAAGCACACAGACATCCCCCGGCCGGGGCCGGAGCGGGGCGAGCGGCGGAGCCAGAATGCGGGACCGAGCCGAGCACATCGCCGGGCCCGGGACCTGATCCCCGCTCCTCCGCCCCTGGCCTGGCTTTGCTCTAAAGAAGATTTTCAATGATACTTATTTTAATATATTTTTAAAAAGACCTTTATTTGCCCCTGTTTGTGGTTTTTTTTTTCCCTTTTAATTCTCCCCATCCCTTCTTTCCTTTTTTTCTGTCTTTTTTTTAATGTTCTTTTTTTTCTATTTTCCTTTCTTTATTTTGTTTAATTGCGATAAATGGTCTGTAATGCCGACAGACCTTCACTGCAAAACGAAATCAGTGCTGTTTCCAAAACGGTTTCGGATTTATTTGTATTGGAAATGTATAAACATCCATTCTGTAAAAGGCAACACGTTTAATTAACGATGAGAGAGCAGTTAGGGGCAGAAAGCTAGTAAAATTGTGTGATAAATTTATGGCATTGTTAGCGTGCTTTTAATTATGGCTATTATGTTAATTATTTCACATTAGCATGGAGTTATCAGCAGCATGTCAGATTTAATCAAAACGAGCCTTTCTCTCGAAAATTGTGCTTTTCATTCGCCGAAAGGAGAACAGGGGGTCCCGAACCGAAGCCTCCCCCCACTTTTCTTTATTTATTTAAAAATAAATAAATGAAGGCTTTTAAAAAGAGGATTTCCCATCGAAAAGAGTGGCTGGACGTGATGCGGGCTGGTGCAGGCGGCACATCCCTTTAGGCTACTGCGAGCAGCGCAGGGAAGCAAAGGAGAGAAACGAGGCTCTTGTTTTTTAGGAATTCACCATTTTCACCCCCTCCGGAGAAGGCACTTTATCATTTTGGATCATTCTGTCAAACAATATGATGTTGCTCATTTTTATCTGTCCCGTTTTACAAAGCCCCCCGTTCACACGGCTGGCCAGGACAACGCGCCTGAGCACAAAAGGAGAAAGGAGACAAGTCGGGAGAGTATAGGATCAAAAAAGGGGAAAGAGGAGGAGGCTTGTGTGAGTGTGCGGGGAAGAAGGCGGGGGGGAGGGGGCTCCCGCACGCGCTCCTCAGCCCCCGGGGGCTGCTGATGGCGAGGAGTTTCCCGAAACGCTTTCGGTCCTTCTGTTAAAAAATACAATAAAATATAAATAATAATTAAAAAATAGTCCCGTTTTGAGAGCAGCCGGCAGCGAGGCGGGCGGCGAAGTTTAGGGAGGCGGAGGGGGGGGGAAGCTCCGTCCGCGCCGAGGTGCTTCACTCGGGGCTGATCTCACGGCTCTTCCCGTAACTCGGCCGCCCCGCGCAGCCCCGCGCAGCCCGGCCGGCTCTCTCCGCGCCGTGGCGAGCCCCTTCCTCCGGCCGGCCCTGTTCCCCCTTCCCCACGGGAGCGGGGGGCTGCGACCACGGCAGCTGCTGGCTTATTTTTAGAGCATTTCCATTCCTCCGGTTAATTTTAGATCGATCCATTATTTAGCTCCAGTTCGCCTTTAGGGAAACCGAAGCTGGAGGCGGCCGACGCTCCGCGGCCGCGGGACTCTCCCCTCTGCGCCGGTGCGTGGCAGCTCAGGGGAAGGCGACTGTGGGACCACCTCTCACTCCTTGGGGGCTGCGCCAGGAAGCCGCGGAACCTGCGCCCTGCTCGGTGAGGCCCTGCGCAGGGGCGCAGTGGGGTCGGGCCGCGGCAGCCCGCGTTGTTTGCACTGAGCTGCGCAGGTCGGGTTTCACGGAGCGGCGGATTGTCCATGTTCTGCAGCCTTTTTCCCTGGGGAAGACAACCCCCAACCTCTCCCTCTCTCACTCCCTGCCTCTCTTAATCGTGGTTGTCCCGCGGTCCTGGCCTCCCTCTCTGCCCAGCCAGCCGTGAGGGTCCATGGGCAGATGTGGGGAGTCCCACACTGCTCAGACACAGACAGAGGGATGTGATTTCTATTTGTATCTCTATAAATGATGGTTTACACTGCCCAGCCCCTGGGAGATGAGCTGTGCAGGTGGTGGGTACTGGTGGAGGGGATCTGGCTGTGCTGGGGGACATCCCTGTACTGGACACAGCCAGGAGCATCCTGGGGACCTGACAAAAGCAGGCAGCAGTGCTCAGGTGTTCCCATAATGTATCCCCTTGGGAGATACAAAATAAATCCAGAATCATAGTATGAGTGGAGCCCTGTGCAGCTTAGAGATAAGGGTGCTTTGCAGAGGAAGGGGAGAGCAAAATTAACCAAATAAGTTAAAAGACAGTATTATTGTTGGTCAAACTGAACTGTGTGAGCAGATGAACTCTGCTGCCTGATGTGCAATGGGGCTGCAAAGTTAGCTGAGAGCTGATTTGTTTAGAAAAAGAACACCATCAAAATCTGTTGGTGGTTGTTCAATGAGAATTCGAGAATTCGTTTAGGCTTCATTTTGTGAATGCCTGCTCTAAACAAAGAGCTATATGTTCCTGATTTGCAGTCTGCAAGTGCCCTGTGCCTGTTCTGCCATCACAACCCCGAGTGTTCACCTGTGCTGGTCCCTGGAAAGGCCCTGCTTATGTCCCAGCTCATCTCCAACAAAGGGCTGAAACTCATCCTCTAAACACCCTGTCAAACCCTTGTCCCTGGAGGAGGCTCTTGTAAGGCATAATAAATGCACATGAAAAAAACCACACACCCTTAGAAGCATAGGCAAGTCTCAAAAAATCCTTTACATTTGCTCTAATTGACTTTACTGAGGGAAGGGATGAGTGGGAGGGGGTCACCCTGGCCCAGCTCCTAGGGTGGTGTGGGGGAGGCACATGGCAGCTCCTGGGCCAGCTCCAGCAATGCTGAGGTGCCACATTGTCACCCTCCAGCTGATGCTCCCATCAGTGAAGGGAGATGCTCGGGCCATAATTGCTCCTTCGAAATCCGGGGATTTCTCCACACAGGCATGATGGGTTTGGGAGGAAAGTGGATTTTATATGAAGTTATTTCTCTGCAGAAGGGGAGCAAACCAGAATGTTGGGTAAAATATTTTTCCCTTCATCTATATGTGGTCCAAAGAGATGGTGCAAGAGGTACCCATTTGGCAGCAATCCCAGTGACATGCCTCAGAAAGAGAGAAGGTGACCCAAAAAGAAGGGACACAACTCAAAATTAGGGTCTGCAGGGAGGCAGTGGTGGAAGCTCATTTCAAACCTGTGTGTGTGCATGTGTGTGTGTGTTTTTACTCTGACTTGGCAGGCAGGCAGGAGGTTTGAGGAAAGCACAGCAGTTTTGTTTTTCTCAGTTATTC
Source organism: Urocolius indicus (assembly GCA_013401255.1). NCBI lineage: Eukaryota > Metazoa > Chordata > Aves > Coliiformes > Coliidae > Urocolius > Urocolius indicus. The sequence continues at coordinate 75,596 of WBNH01002608.1, read as the reverse complement.
CCCTTGCCAGTGAGATGCAAATGGCTGAGAAGCAGCTAAGAGGATTTCCAGGGGTGTGAGGAAATCCCTTTGCAGAAAGCTGGGGCATTGCTGGGGTGGGCTGGCCCAGTCCTCTTCCCAGCGTGATGCTAACGGGTACTTAACCCAGAGACATTCTCTGAGCTTTTGCACACCCTGAGCTGATTCAGGAGTTCCTTTTATGAATCAGCAGAGCCAGGCCTTAGGCAGGAGTCAGCTTCCCCTCCACGTGCTCTCAGGCTTCCCAGGGCTTCATTTGTTTGGTTTTTCCAGGATAGTTTTGTAAGCCATTCCTCTGGCTCCCCTACAACACCCTCGATTCCCTTTATTAAGCACACAAAGACAAGGGGTGAGTTATTGTTGTTGTTAATAAAATTACTCTGCTAATATTTTTCCCCAACACCTTGAATATTATTGATAGATAACGGCTGAAGCCCCTCCTGACGCCGGCGGCCGGCGCAGGGCCAATGCATCACCGCAGCTCCACGTACACCAGCCAAATGGGGCCTTGGTGGAGCGTAAGTGGTTCACAGGCCTTTTATGGGCCTTCTGCAGAACGGTGAATTTTACCCAAAATGCAGGTTAAAACCCATGCTAGGTATTAATGTAATCAGGTCCATAATCTCTCTATCAAAAACTCCCCAAGCACCTCTTCACCCTCTAAACCAGGTAGCTCCTTATCTGGAGAGTGCTGTAATGCATTTTCGAGGACTCTCTGCCTCTCTTCCTGTAAAGAAAATAAACGTTGCTAAAGCCCTCCGAGCTCTGGATTGGTGGCAGAGCACAGGGAGCTGCCCAAGGGCCATCCTGACTTGCCATGTGCCTGCACTGGCCCAATATTTTCCTCCTCACCTTCCAAATACAGAATTGAGTTATCACAATTTTTTCTATGAAAGCGAGTGACCTCTGCAAACTTCTTGGGAATAGAACCAGCAGCTTCAGGAAGGAAAAATTCTGGTGTTTTTTTCTTTCCAAATCCACTTTTTTGGGCCACAATAATTTTTTAAGACCTTTTTTTGGGGTAACACAGACAATTTCCAGCACAGAAACTTCCTGTTGTTGCCCACAGAGCTTCTTTGTCGGAAGAGCACCATTATGGTGCTCTGTGAATTCCATTTAGATCCTTCACCTTATTAGAGGAATCTTTATTAAACATTTTATAAAAGCATTTTAATGCCTTCCAGGGCATGTTGTAAAACCCTTCTGATTTCAGAAGCTTCTTTGAGAGATCACAGGCAGCACAGGGCTCCAGCACTTGTGTGGTGGGAGTGCACATTGGCAATTTTGATCAGGTCTGGGATGGGATAGATAAAACCAGGGTTTCAATTTTGTTAAAAATCATGAAAGGAGGGTATTTCCAATTGAAAGGACACAAAGAATCTATACTTATTCCTTAAAACACTTCAATATTATTCTTTGGTCAGATTTCCTGGTTTTGCCTGGGTAAAAAAGATTTCCAAGAGGAATTCCAGCAAAGGAGGCGATGAAACAGTGTATTGAGCTCATCAGGCAGTATTTACGGTCTGCAAATAAAGCTTATTTAGGGGCTCTTGTTAAAATATTACACGATGGAGGAGTTCAACAGGCATGTTTAAATGGATTCTAAGCAACTGGGCAGAGAGAAAATATGTCTGTAGGACCATGAAACATTTATCTGTCCAGAAGGAGAGGGACAAAAAAGCCAGGAATGATCCATCATAAGGGAGGAAATCTGCACCTTAGCATTTGCCAAAATGTCTTAATTGCTTTGTAAACTCATCTAAATAAATAAAACGTGGAGAGCTGTAGCAGCTCTGTGCTAAGGAACACTGTGGTCTGCGTGGCAGAGAGGATTGCTTGGGGGTAAAAGACCTAATCCTGCCCAGGGCTGGGCTCCCTCCTGTCTCAGGGCTGTGCTGGGGTTTATTGCAGCTGTGAGTGTCTGCTGTCAGTGCTTGGGGATAGGAAGGTTTCACGGGGCTTGGGAAGAGGGGTCATGGGGATTTGCAAAGGGCTGCTCATGCAGGGAGCAATCCCCTGCACCAGCCCTTGGCCACGCACAGAAACTTCTTGAGTGACTTTTGTCCCTGCTGGAGACTCTCACAGCCACCGTGGCTCTGCTTTACTCCATTCTTTTTTGCTGCTGCTTGTAGGTTTTGCTGGTGAAAATGATGCTGTGTGATACCTGGAGAAGATTTAACTTACAGAATCCTGCAGGAGTAAGAGGACTCCCTCCATTTCCTTAGATTTATCTAAAACTTCCCAATTTGTGGGTTTTTTCCCTACTTCCCTTGGGAAAATGTTCTTCTGCCTACGAGATACTCCTCCTTGTAACTGGTCTGCATAGGCCATTTATTAATTGTAGCTCATTACTGCTTGTTACACCTCTTAGCACCAATGCAGAGTTAATGTTCATTCATAAAAAGAAGACATTTGTGCTGACATAAAGCTTTCAAGGCGGTGATCTTAAAACACAGAATGGAAATGAACATGTTGAACTCATGCAACCCATTTGACTATGGGGAAGTGTCATTGCTCCCCAGCACTGCAAGGGGAGATGCTAGTGTTCACAGAGAGCCATCCCAGTTAGTGCCCAACATTCACGTCTGTCATCATGGGACTGCACCCTTCTGCAGGCTCTGCCAAGTCTTCCTTACCCCCAGCCCTACTCCAAATCAGTGGGGAGATAGCTTTTATCTTCAAAATCCAAAGGAGGTAATTTCTCAGGGCATGAGGACATGGTACATTTTGCCCTAAGAACATTGGGCCCCCAGATTAGGTAAAGCTTGCATGAGCTTGGCAGGTGAGGAGGTGGCTCCTCTTTTGAGTATTTTGTTTGTTTCAGAAGTACCACTGACTCCCATCTACCCCTGCAGCACACAGTTACAGGTCTGGCTTTGTTAGATCTGTGAGATCTGAAAGCAAAGACATGAACTTCCTGAACATTCTTCTAGCCTTGCAGCCTGTGTTTCCAGAGTAACTGAGCAAAGCATTTAAACTGTGTAAATTAATGGGATTTAAATATGAGCTTCAAGTTAACTGTATTCTAAAGTTGAACTAGAGTTTCATTTTCCAGCTAAGTCCTGTTAAAATTTGTAAGGTAAATGTTCATCTTCTTAGATATGAAATATCTTCCCTCCTTGCTTTCTCCTGATAGACTTTTTCCATTTTATATTCAGTTCTTAGTGAACCTGGACCTGGAGCAATGGTCATTCCTGCATTGAAGCCACAGCCAACACAGCTCCTGAGAACTTCAGTGTCAGCTGGAAGGGTCTCATGGGGCTACTTTGCGTTAACATGTGCTGCTCACAGAGAGGGGATGATTGGAGAAGGCACAGAGCTGAGACTTTCTTGTAGCAACCTGAAGATTTGGCTCCTGTGAACCACTTACTAATGTCCCAGTCCTGCAACCCTTATGGAAACAAAAAAAGGACATTTTCTCAGAAAGCTGCCCCAGGTCCTGAACAACTTTATTCATGTGATCGCTTCTGTTGCAGGAATTATTTGCATGAATAGAGGGTCCTTGAGTTGGTAAGGATTTCTCAGGCTGCCATTCTGGGAAGGACATATGTCTAGCATAGCTTTAACTAACATGTCCTGCATGTTTTACGTGACTCTTATGTGTGTGAAGTGTAATATACTTATATGTTTTGGAGTAATGTATTTAGATATGATCTCAAACAAGTTTGGCAGATAAATATGTTCATATCATATAGCACTGACATACTTATTTTAATCTAGGACTGCTTGTATTCAAGGACTTCTTTCCATGCTTGGTAGAGTCAGCAGGAGCCTTGTTGTTGGCTTAAATGGATCATAATTAGGTCCAAATTCTCCCTTCAAACTGCATTCGTCTGAAAGAAAAACACGCTATGCAATGTAACTGTTATGTGTAAGTTAGATATGGACCCATCCTGTCAATGGCAAAAAGATTTATGTCTGTCTGTACCAGACTAGAGAATCCCTTGAAACAAGAACATTTTGTTCTCAATCTGCCCGTGACACTTCAGTGATTGGTCTCTGGGGTCTTACTCCTTCAAGGCATGATGTGAAACAGGCTGAACTGCAGCTCTTGCCCAGGTGAATGGCAATTCCCTTTGCAAACAACTTCGTGCAACTTGCTGGCAGAATCACCTGCTCAAAAATCTCTTCTTAAATGTACCTTTCTCCCACGTTACTTGCTTGAATTCATGAAGCTAAGGAGGGGGAAGAAGTGGGAAGAGGAATGTCCTGGTTCTCTAGAAGCTATGAATCTGAAAATGCAGAGCTTTAAAACAACTCCAAGAGAAGAAACTAAAGAAATAACTACTTGGTGTAGAAGCCAAAGACATGCTGCCTGATGTGAGAGTAGTGCTTTAATGGCATAATTAGGGAACAATCTTTATGAAAGGTCTCTGTTCTTGCTGCCCCTTGGTACCTTACTGTGTGTTCATGAGGCAATATTCATTCCTGTTTTCTTCTGGTAAAGTTTACAGTTGAAACTTTAAAATAAGCAACCTACAGAAGGAAATGATGCCCCAGCTTCGTGCCTTTCTGTCGAACAGGAGTCAGATGAGAGCTCCACATTTAATCTAATAAAACGTAATTTCTGACAAAGGTAACTGTCACCTTTTGTTTCATTCTGTGCGTTTATTTTTCAAGCACCAGAGCTGACCTCTGAACTCAATCTGCACTTGCCTATTGATGCATAAATATCTGTAATATCACAGTAAATTAAATTCAGTTTTAAAGGGTTTCTATTTAACAATCTGTCAGAACTTTCACAGCATTTGATTTCTAGTTTCCTCTGTCCACTGACAGGTTTATCTCAACATGGCGTGATTAATGAAACCTTTTATTTGAAGTAAGCACACCTATTATTACCATAATCTCTTAATGCTTGCTTAGGCAACATTGTACTCTGACAGCAGGGCTCCAAAAACTTCCAGCCCCTTCACTACTTGCTAGATGGAGAAGTGAGACTTGGGGACTGGGGAAGGGACAGCACTATCCTACCCTCCATCCTCGCAAAATCAAGGAGTTTTCTAGTTTAGCAGTTTTTATTTTCATAGATGCTGGTGTTCAACATGACTTATTACAAAGTCCATTTCATTTGTAATTAGTCTTACCCTAGGGAGGAAGTAGATGTTCTAAAGATTAATTCTTAAGGACTATTCTCTGAACTTAAAGAAAAAAATGCTATAGCACAGCCTGGAAAAGTTTGTATGGATTTGGATAGCAGAGACCTTGACTTCTAATGCTTGGTTTTCCTATCATATGGCCCCGGGTAAATCACTTCATCTCTTTGTGCTGTAACTCAGCCTCACTGATGGTCGTGAGTAACAGAGTAAATAGAGTCACACCATGCAAGTGGCAGAATAAAACTGCTCCAGATGAGAGAAGAGCCAGGGTAAAACATTCCATTTTTCACAGTTGAATGGGAATAATAATAATAATACTCACTGCACAGGAAGGCTTGGAAGTCGAGTTACTGATTTTGCCGAGCTTTCAGTATGCAGCGTTGTTGTTGCTGCAAGCTTCTCTGCAACAGTGACTTGGATGAAAGCTGAGATGCTTCGATACTCTTAACAACACAGAAGCAAGCTCGTAACAAGCAAGTTGCATCGCCAGATTAGTGAAAGATCAGGACTGCGCTCTTCATCCCTGAGAGAATTTTACAGAGACACAAGTTCAGGAGAACTGCACCCTTCCCTGATATTGCTCCTTCCCAGCTTGTACAGGTTGCAGGTGAACTTGCAGCCTCACAGAGAGTAAAGGAAAATCTGACATTGATTTTAGCAGTGCCAGGTGCACTGGCGGTTTGATCCCATTCTTGTTCTTGTTTACAGCTGGGTCTTGGACTTTTTCCAAGTTGCTCCTCCTTGGGACTTTCTTAGTCAAGACCTGATGATCAGACTCTGTCGGGTTCTGCCGAGTTCACTGCTTCTGCAAATGAAGACCCCACCTCCCAACTTGACCACCTAAAAAGAAATGGAATAACCTAGGTGAGCTCTGACAGTTGGGCTGTCTCCAGCTTTCCAGGGTTGTTCTTTGCTTTTATCTCTACTAAGGTCTCTAAGAGACTCTCTAATTGAAGGCCACATCCTGCTGGAGTCAGAGACAGTGTCAGTAAAATCTGGCTGCTGTGCACGCTCAACCTAAGGATCATATGTGGCAAATGCCACTTGTGATATGTCACTCCAAGTAGTCACAAATCTGTGACTGCACTTCTGTGCAGAAATATCAAGGACTACCATGTGAGCATCAGCTCACAGCTCACAGTTATTGAGAATAATTTTTAAGGTGATTTGAGTGTTTGTTTCTACAGAATGAAAACATTTCAGGAGGTTCATTGTATTCAGAGATTCATTGGCACCAGGAAACACACTCTCAGTTCTGCATTAAGACCCAGAGAGGCACTGCCATTCGGAAATAAAGAACTCATGGATGAGGATTATATTCCTCTATCAACATACACATGCAAAGAGCACATCCAGAAGCATATACAGTACTTGGCAGCTGCATAGAATCATAGAATGACAGAGGTTGGAAGGGACCTTTAGAGATCATCTAGTCCAACTCCCCTGCAAAAGCACGTTCACCTACATCAGGTCACACAGGAACATGTCCAGGAGGGTCTTGAAGACCTCCAAAGAATGAGCCTCCACAACCCCTCTGGGCAGCCTGGGCCAGGGCTCCCTCACCTCACACTGCAAGAGTTTTTTCTTATATTTAAGTGGAACTTTTTGTGTTTCGGCTTCATCCCATCACTCCTTGTCCTGTTGCTAGCTACTATAGAAAAAAGGGATGTCCCAGCCTTCTGACATCCACCATTTAGATATTTGTAAATATTAATGAGATCCCCGTCAGTCTCCTCCAGACTAAACAGCCCCAGGTCCCGCAGCCTTTCCTCCTATGAAAGATGTTCCAGTCCCCTGATCACCTTGGTGGTCCTGTGCTGGACTCTCTCCAGAAGATGCATTCTCCATCACAGACTGTTTTCACAGTATAAAAAGTTGGAGCAACTCATTAGAAGCCAATTGTATATTTTCAACCAATAAATGCAATATGGTTCAATGCGTATGATGTGTATTTCTGCAGTACGAGGAGCAATGCTTTCGCCAGCCGGGTGCTTTCCACGGCCATAAACATGTTTGTTTACTGGGAAGCATAGGCTTCTGCTCCTGCAATCCTCCTGCTAGAATTATTACAATTCTCCAACACGTTTCAGACTTTTTGGGTTGTTTCGCACTCTGCTTTTTAACCTTCAACAACAAATATTGTTGTATCATGAAGACAGCAAATCCAAACAATTACATATGTAGTCCAAAGGCATACACAAGAAAATCAATATTTGACATCTTTGCAACTCCCTCTTTGGAGCAGCGCTCAATAGCTCTTATTCATTATACACTTATATCTCTTTCAGATTCGCCTTTGTCACCAGAAACCCATTTTTTTTTCTCCTTTGACTTCCACATAACTTCTTTGCCCTGTACTTTTACAGATGCCTTCTGGCTATAAATACTAATGAAATCTCTTTGCTTAATTCAATTTTGCTGGTACACTTACAGTTATGACCTAACTTTCCCACGAGAGAGACTGATTGAACATTCCAATACCTTATGGATGGGAGCAAACACTCGGCAGAACTGGACTGACAATTTCCATAATTATAGAATTCACAGCCTAATGACCTTAAAAAACAATAAAAAGATCTCTTGTTAATTCCATTTCTGTTACTGACATTCAGGATATTTCATTTTTCACAGGACAACAAATTTACTTTTTATTTTCAGAAGAGCAGTCTATCCTTTTCCCCTAGATTACATTTTCTGAATATTGAAGAATTTCATTGAATATTTAGCATTTCTTTGTCTTTTAAAAGTTAGAATATTTATGATCCTTAGAATGCCTTTGACTGATTTATAGCAATCAATTATAAGAGTGCGTTTTCAAATAGCCCTTTTAAAAATGAAGAATAGAATAATTAAAAAGATCAGAAGTCCTCCCTTGCATATAATTATTTCATTATTTCATTACAGTGCAGAAATTGTTTTTGCTGACTGTGAACAATTTTAATTGAGCAAAATCTGTGTTAATATACGATAGCAAGCAGTTCTTCCTAAGAAATAAGATCACTAATTGCCTAAATTTTTATTCAGCACAGTGAGCCCTAAAAGCCACATTGTAATATAAAGCTAATCACTAGGTACAGTGGATACTTTCACCATGGTGGAGACATTCCCAAAGCATAACCTTGCTGTACAGCTAATTTATTCCTTCAACAGGTTTATTGCCACGTGAAACATTTGTTTGGGTGCTGATTTGTCACAGGCTGAGAGCAGGGAGCTTTGCTGCCAGTCTGCCTGTCCCTGCTCAAGCAAGACTGCCATGCCACATGGCCTGAAAGATGGTTTGTGCCATGTGTGGCCACCTTGTCCCCATGTTTTGGTGGGGACACTGCTGTGGGTGGCCATGAGCTTTGCCCACATCATTCTTGTTCCTGACTTTCTGTTTCCTGACTCCTCTTTCCAGGGCCCGGAGTTTCTGTCTGCTCAATGGAGAGAAGGAGAAACACCACCAGAGAGAAATTAAAAGCAGGAGCCTGACTTCAATCAGGATTTAAGGAGCTTCTGCTGCTGCTGTAAGGTTTAAACTGTGCGTACTCCACCCTGCAGCACTCACTGGGAAGGCAGTGATGTTTGCTGCAGGCTAGGTTTTGGGTGGTCTTTGACCAGGAGACCAGTTCTCAATTTGCTCATGCTGCTGTTGATCTCTGCATGGAGTGCTGTGGTTGAGTGGACACTCCCAGGCTGGTGTCTACCTAACAAATCCCAGTCAATTGGGAAAGAAGCTCCAGAGGAACAGAAGGGAGTGTTGTGCACCTAAATGAGGATGGTAATACGTGTTTCATTGTCACTGGTGCCTCCTCTCTGCCTGGAAGGACTTAGTTTGCCCTAGGGAATCTCTGCTGCATGTTGAAAACTGCCCTTGTGCTCCTCTGGCTCCATGCAACATGCCAAATGGTTGTCTGCTTTGCAAACACACACTGGATCACTTGGCCATGATGGTCCTTCCTGGGGCTTACCACAAGGAAAGATGGGACTTGCAGCAAAGGTGAGCTTGTGTTGCCTCTGATAGTGTGGGCACTGTAGGGGCAAGGCTATAGGGGCTGTATGGGCAAGGGCATCCACCCACTGTTGCTTGCTCCCAAGCCTTCCCCAGCTGCTGGGGTGTAACACTCCTGCGTGTAAGGCACACACAATCCCATCTTGTGTTCAGCTCCCAGGCTGAGCTTAACATCCCAGTTGAGTTAGTGATGTAGACCAAGAAATGCTGGTGAGGTTGGCTCAGAGACCTTTATCTTCATCTGGGATACATTTTTTTGGAAGGAAGCAAAATCTTTTTAATAAATGACATCCCCTAGCCAGCACAGTGCTGGCAGACAGCTTGTGATAGCTTCTGCCTAAGGTCTCCAAGCTTGACCAGAGGCCCGTGTGAGTCTGTGTCAGAGGCAGCACGGTGCCTGGAAGTGCAGATGTACCCCAGTCAGGAAATGGTTGCTGCAGGGGAAATCTGGAGTTTGTCTGATGTGCAAGTTTCTCCTGTCAACACTTAGTTGCTTCCGGGGTGCTGGGGAAAGTTGCAAATGGGGCTGCAGCTTGTTTGTGAATAAGGATCTTTGTCAGTGCTCAACTGTGACTCTTCCTCTCTCAAAGGCTGGATGAAGCCCATCCAAAGAAGAAAACTGGAAACTGAAGATAAAATTTTGGGCCAATGCAGCAGCCTTAATATAGTGTCTGTATGGGAGAGAAAAGATTGATAATTACCTCAAAGTGAGGCTGGAATTTTCCTCCTGAGCTCATTGCTTTCCAATCCCACTGTGAATTCTTAAATGCAAATTTGGTGCCAAATTAACGTTGTAGCGTTAAAGTAAGAGTAGTACAAGTACCAGTAGCAATAACACCCGGCAGCAATCACACACCGCCACATTAAGGATTGCCTGGCAGCAGATGTGATGTATCCTTCTGCAGTTCTGTAGTGGCAGCCCTCAGGTACATAGTTATAATTCCTGAGAGAGGCAGGCTCTGGACATGACAGACTGAATAGTTGCAATCTATCATGGAAAATTTTCAAGGATGAGTTACTGATTTTGTGCAATTTCCAGACCAGTTAGCAGAAGACTGGGAGCCTGGAAGCCCTTGGCTGCAGCTCTCCAGGAACAAGTTTTCTCCCTCATGCCTCAGTTTCCACATCTATCAAACGAGTAAAGATCCTCCTTTTGTGTGAAATGATTCTACGATTCTGTCTCTGAGAAAGTGCCACATAGGAAATACCTCAGATCAGGAAAGGGGGGTTATAATCAACCCAGGTTTTCTCATGGTAAAACCAGAGCTAAAATTAGCCCTGAGTGGAAGCTTTTGCTGTTGCTGAAGAGCTGTATCCACTGCTTGCCTGAAGAAGATGGGCAGTATGAGATAGAGAATGTGCTACAGCGACTTCCGTGTCCAATACCTGTGCCCAAGGGGATACAGGGATGTTTACATTTCAAGCATCCCATTACACATCTTCATAACTCAGCCCTGTTCCCTGCAGTGTAGGCTGCAGCTAAAGCTCGTTTTTGGTATCCAAACGAGATACGTCCAGTAATCCAAGCTATTGATGCTGTAAAATTAGTTACCTTGTTGAGCACTGGCCTGGTTTGTGCACACTATATGGTCACATACCCTGTTTCAATGGGGAAATGACTCATGGAGGATTGACCTGGGGCAAATTTACTACCCTCTTCTGCAGGTGGAGGTGGGAAATATTGGAAACATCTTTTGTACTAGCTGGGGTCTGCTGTTGCATGTGTGGTTTTTATGAACGTGAGCAAATCTTGCACCTTTCCAGGTGAGCTCTGCTCTGCTGTGGGCTTCCTTGGAGATGGTCATTACAAGTGACAGCAACTCCACAAACTCTGGCAGAAGCTCAATCTCCTTCCCAGTTTCCACCAAGTTGCTTTGCAGTGGGCTGAAGTTTAGTCTCCCAGTCTGTAACAAGCTGCTGACAGTCTGCTTTTCCAGATGCTGCCTGAAAAGAGAAAGAGTTGGGAAAGAGCCTCCGTGACTCCACAGTCCACATCTCCTAGATATTCACTGAAGCTGCTGGCACCCAGTACCCTGCTCCCTGGGAAGCAGCCCCACAAGGCTGGTCCTCACACTGCTCCGGGACTGCTCGGACATGTTTCTGCAGCACTGTCCCTCAGCTCACAGCTCTGTCCTTTGAAAACTTCGGCACTTTTAGTCTGGTGAACTGTCTTGGTGCTTCTTCGGTGCCCAGGGTAATCTGTTACAGGTCTGTTCCCTTGAAGTCCCAGGACAGCTGTGGCGGCAGTGTGTGTTACAAAGGATCTGAGCTGCCATCTGTGTCCTTTGTGCCTGCTCATGGCTTCTCTCCCCTGTGCCTGGCTACATAGAGAAGGTTATTTGTCTTAAGAACATTTTCTCCTTCTTCCTCTTTATTGTGCACCAGTGTTAACAAGCAATTTGCTCTCCGTAGCATAATTCTCTTCTGTTTGGGCCCTAATTGTCCCTCCCTGTATGTAGCTGGCTGTTTGCCTAGCTATTCCCAGGCTCTCCCTGGGGTGTTTTGCAGAGTTCAATGGAAGCAGGGTCAGCTCTTGGCCGCCAAGTGATGGCTGCTGTGCTGCTCATATCCTCCACTCAGAACAGGGACTGCTGCAAAAGGTCCCACGGTGCTTTGTGCAAGTGGGGATGGGGAGAGCTCCAAGCAAACACTTTGGGGCAGTTTAAGATGTTAGTGCCTCCAAGATATCTGTTGTGCTGGGTCTCCCAGCCCAATTCCCAGACCTCCTGTGAACCCTTGTTTAAAAAAGGACAGCTCTGAGACAACATACAGGATGGGATGCTATCTGCTCATCTGGACAAGAAACCAAACTCTTTCTCAGCTTCTTGCTTGAGATGTTTCATTTGAAGTCTTGCAAATAGTTTATTTGATGTTTGTGTAGCAGTGAGGAAAGGAGACATTTCAGGACTAAATTATCAGCATATGTAACCTGGCTCTGGTTTGTGTGGCCAGTGTGGTGCTGGCAGGCAGGGCAGTGTGTGCTCTTTGGGACTCCAAAATGGACCTGTCTGTAGCTGATTGCTTCCTTCTCCCGGTTCTCTCCATCCTCAGATGTGCCTGTGGATGGCAGCTGGTGCACATCTGCTGGGCAGAGCAGGAGACTGGGAGTGGGGATATGGATCTTTGCTCCTCCTGCAGCACTGCTGCTCAGTGCCCATCTGGGTCCTGTCAGGAGCCTGGTTGTGGGAGAAGGACCTAAGACTGGGCTGAGTTAAGAAGCAGAGAAGGGGAAAAGGCACCTGTCCTCTAAGCTGCAGCTGACAGCAGTACCCAAAGCTCATTAAAGCTAAACTCATACGCTGCACTGCACAATCATTAAAAAAAAAACATGAACAACTCAAACCTTTCTCTCTTTCATCAGGATGACATGAGGCTTAATTAATTAGCACTTTAGCTTAGATAGTCTGTTGGTGGGCAACCACAACTTATCCATTTTCCCTTATAGGGGGTCAGAAAGGAGCTGGCATTTTGCTCTCAAGGATGCAATGGAGACATCTCCATTGCCCCCAAAATCTTGCAAGAGAGAGAAGAAAAAGCAGCCGGCTCTCGCTTCCTGAAAGTGATTCTAATGACAGGAATTGTTTAAAGGGAGAGAACAGCATGCTCTTTGACAGGACTTCACTGAGCTCAGCCTAGAGCTGATTAGGAAGATCTGGTGATAACCCAGAAATTTCTACAAGAACCACAGAACTTTCATGGTGGTCTTTTCAAACAATCTGGCAAGAATATAGCGAGGTGCAAGAAGATGACAGGCAAATCCATAGTGAAAAGCAGTGTGTGTTTCTGAAGTGTGGGGGAAAAATCAGCAAGAGGCCTGGTGGCATGGGTTTTCATTTGCTGTTATTTTAAAATCAGGATTGCTCCTTTCTCTGGAAGTCATGCTGGAGTTTAACCACAAATGAAGGCTGGATAGTCTGTGCTTGTGATATGAGAAGAAACTGTTGTATCCTCACAGTTCTCCCTGAGTTTATATTCCAGATAGACCAAATTCCTGTTCCTGCCCTTGCTTCCATCCCTGCAGCAGACTTGTTAGGAAGGAGTTATATCTCTCATTGCTGACAAATAATCAGAGCTGCCTGACCTGGTGTCCCTGGGAGGATTTGGCGCTTCTGGGTGGTGCCAAGTGTGGCAAGGCTGGTCTCTTCTCCTATGAGCAGGAGTGCATGGATGCACTGTGTCCTGTTCTGTTGCCTTCCTCCCTTTGGTGCCTAAGAAATTTCAGGGAGGTTTAAACCTCAGGATTTCCCCAGAGGGATTTGGTGATTTACCCTGAGCTCCCTGTGCCATCAATCTTTGCTGTAAAGTTATTTCTGCATAGACCTCCTTGCCAGCACCACATACACATACACAGACACACGCTGCACCTTCAATGGCAAAAGCCAGAATGTATCTCTTAGCAAGGCTTCAAAAAAAAATCCACTTTTCTTTTATAATAATATTTCTACAGGCCAAGGAATTGATGGCTGGACTAGGGGAAAACATACATCTTTGCTTCCAAGTAATAGGCTGCAGATTTGTGAGACTAAATCCTTTTAAAAACCCAGAATCACATCCATTCAGTCCGTAAAAGAAAAAGAAGTCTAATTTGATAACATTATACGTAAAGCGTTTCCTTGACTTAGATATAGTCTAGGCCTGCAAGTTATATAATATAGAACAAGCAGGGGGAAAGGACTTGCTCACATTCAGATGATACTAAATTATCTTATGACACAGGCTGTATCTTTTTTACAACAGAAAATGGAAACAACTGTGTCCTTGACCTTCAAAAAGGAATTGACTTCCCTAGCTTAACTATTCAAACAAACAACTGTGTACTCTCTTCAATTCCTGTGATAATTTTGATTTACTGTAAATGACTGAATTTAATGAACTAAATTATGCTATTTAAATGCATTTTGTGAATGGTATTGTAGTTTGTTACTAAGCATTATGTCTATGCTAAAGTGTGCTGTAAATGATATGATATGGAACATATGTGCTGTATTCATAATTTAACTGTTGCTATGGAGGGCCTTCTTTGATAGGCTTCTTTGAAAAACGAGTTCTTTATTTACCTGGTGAAATGAAGGTGATTTCTCAGCAAATCTCTAGGTCTCACTGACCTTGACAGAATTACAGTGCTAATATTTTCACATGGATGAACTGCTCTTCAGTAATTTTTCCAAAATAGATGGCACAAATAGCTTTTCCATTAATGCTGGGACATAGTGCATGTTTTCTAATCGCACTTTTCTTCTTGTTTGAACAAATGTTTATTGCAGCTATTGCAAAATGACTCTCATCCTCATTAGTGATAACAGGTTTCTGAGTTCAGAGCTGTATCTCAGCTTCTTGGACACGATTTCCACATGTGTCCGAGCCCGAGGCCGCAGCAACAGCCAATGCCTCTGTCCGGCCATGCGATGCGATGTGTGTTACCCACCTCAAAGGAGCCATTTCTGAAGCACTTTGTCTGTTTGTATTTCTATGTTTACACTGTTCTTTTATATTGAACTGCACCACTAGAACTGGTACTTGCTGGCCCTGTGGTTTCTGTTTGTCAATGCAGTGTTATGTTGTGGGGAATAGGGCTGTGAGACTGCCTCTTCCCCATCTTCTGCCATCTGCCTCACAGTGTCCCCAAGATCAATAACCTTTCAGCCTTGCCAGGTCACCAGTACCACACTCAGCTCTACGTGGAGACAATCTCTGACTCTTCTGGAGATCCAGCCTCATCTTCTGCAGTAGCTCTGAAACCTGTGCTCCTGCATAGACACTTCTCCCTAGTGACTCCTCCTTATTCCACTGCCCCTTTTGCAGCTTGGTGATGAGATGGCAAAAATGCTCTGCTCTTTTGATAGAGCACACTGTCAGCTGTGAATCAGATGATAAACCCCAACTAGTTGTCCTTGACAGCTTTTTACAATCCTAGCCCTATATTTGAACCTTACTTTCAGATGTATCAGTGATCAGTGTCCAGAGCAAGGCTTAATACGTGATACTGATCAGACAGGATGATGCTACTAAAAGACCAAATCCTGATTGCAGCAAAATCATGCAAATTAAATAGTAATTGGAAATGTCAGGAGCACATTTCTTTATCTAACTAGATCACTTACAAGAAAATATGTGAAGTTTGGTTACAAATTTAAACAAACTGTACATGTATCCAACTACAGCAGCACATTGGCAGGGTGCATGTTCTTTTCTAGGAGATGGATGAACCATCTAAGTCTAGAAAACCCACAGGTACCCTTGGCAAGTTGGTGCTATGAACACTACAAGTGTTACATATGATCATTAAGTTTAAAGAGAAAGGTCTACCTAAACAGATACTTTTTTATACTGGAGGCCACAAGTTTGCCTCTGCTGGTATTGTTATTTTTTGCATTGAAGGCCAGGTTCACAGAGCAAAATCCAATAGACGTAGCTAGTCCTGCACTTGTTTGCAAACTCCCTTTAGCCATATATATTTTTTTCCTTTAATGTTTCTGTGTTAGTCAGGGCCACATAGCTGGTGGTCACAAGCTGAAGATGTTATGTGAAAAAATGATATATGAAAACAGTGCTTCTACTTTCAGAAAATGATGGGAAGAGGAGTAAAGCCTCTAGAATTTGAAAGGCTGCTTTTAAATTTGAAGTCTCATTTCAGATTTTTCTTATTCTCTGCTTCTTTCCAAAGGGAAAAAGACAATACTTTCTGAGAGCAAATAACAATGCAAGAAAATTCTGGCAACAGCAGGCAAGGATTCTTACAATGTCTTGCAGTATATCAGTCTTTATGCAACTTGCATTTAATGGGTCAAATAAGGACACTCTTTAAAGTACTGATGAAACATTGAGCCATATGTTATGCCAACTTTTAACTAATTTGAACATTCACAATAAATTATGGCTGGATTTCATAACTCTTTGTCAACCATCAGCTCCCAAGGAGAAGAGCTGAGCTTTTTGAATATGGATTCCTTTGGAAAACCTGTCTGGTTTTAACTATATTTGGCGTGCTATCACTGCAAACAAATGCAGCAAACATTGTAAGGGGTTTTTTAATAGCCATATTTCCACCAGCATAGATCACTGTTGGCATTTTTATATGTACAAAGGCTCCTCCTGGAGGTCAGTTGTGTTGTTAGATGCCCTGCTCCACAGCTTAGCATACTCAGGTGGATTTTTGCAGACCAGCCTGGGTTCCTACTCGTGACAGAAAATGTACTTGGAAACCAAATTGTCAAAACTATAAGATCAGACACACATGGTGTGCTTAACACTTGCCAAAAAACCTGTTCCTAAATGTTTGCTAACCAAGTAGAAGAAGGTCTGTCAGTTTGGATGTGCCTACAGAGGAAGAAAAACCTGAAGACAACTTAATATTTTCACTTTTTCTTCAATAAAGAAACAGAAAGATTTGCTGAAGGAACCCTGCATAGTGTACAACCAGCAAGGCCTCCTCTAAAAAGGGCTGATAATTCCCAAGGCCTGTTTAAAATGGGTCCCTCCTGGCATCTCCTGCTGCGGGGTGCCTGAACAAGTAGTTGTTGTGTCCAGGAGGATGAACAAAGTCTTGGCCTGAGGTGAAGCTCGGGTCATCACCTTCCTTGAAGGCTCATGCTGAGTCAAGGTAGTGCTGGGAGCAAGCTGAGACCCCTGCCCACCTTGCCTGCTGGCATAGTCTCCTGAGAAAGGCTGCTTCCCTGGTGCTTTGTCGGCTGTTTTTATTTTGGGTTAATCAACTGCAAACCAAAATGATGTGCAGAAAGTGGATAATGCCTCTTGAGCCAGGAATTACCACGGCGTGAGCAGCCTCCCCTGGGTACTTGATCTGTATTGTGTACCATAATTGTGCGAGAGAGAAGCAGCTATTTTTCAGCAAGTGGCTATTGGATACTTCCTGTGCTGCATATCAACAACCAGATCTTGACCCAGAAATGTCAGTCCCTGCTCAGAGCAGACAGGGAAGCATAATTAGAGATGCTCTGGCAACGTATTTTAGCACTGATGGTGACAATGTTTAAATTTTTAATCAGGCATGTAACATAAAAAGCACATAACACCAAATGTGAAAAGAAAATTGGCAAATACCGACGTGCTGTTTGACACTTTATTTCACTGAAGGAAGTGAACATCAATAAACATTATTTATCATAAATGACAGAGAGGAAGGCGTGTTTCTAATAAAAAACTTCACATTGCAAGGGGTGAATCTCATAAAAGCACCCTTATAGTACTGTAAAAGCCATGCTGGGCCAGATCACAAAAGGAAACACAGAGTACCTTTCTTGTGAGGCTGTAATGTGCACCCAGATGTGTTCCCTCATGACAATTGGCTTTAGAGGGCAGAGAGGTCTCCCCAGGATGCAAGGACCTTCCTTCTTTCTCCTTATCTGCCACATCCAGATGTGGCACAGCTCTGAGCCCTATGGTAGACAACATAAATGTACCCACACGTGTGATACAGTGAATGTCCTCCCAGGTCTGAGGCTCAACCCGTCAAGAACCAAATATCCCATGGGAAGTTTTGCTCAGTGCTGGCAAACACCAGTCAGGTCTCCTAGCTGGAGAAAAATCTAAGAGATAGGGTGGGGTGCAGGGAATATATACCTGACATACCGACCCAAGGTGCACATGGGGAGCTGTAGTGGGACTTTCTCACACCAAAACTCATATATGCTCTTTCTGGTTTTGCAAAGTCTTTCAACGTCAATGTCTCCATAAACAAGCACGTCTTCCTGGCTAAGCCCTGTCTCTCTCACCATGTTTATTTGATGTGGATTCCTCTCAGCGAGGTCTCATATTCTGAGACCAGAGAAGTACTGGGCTCACTTTACAGCACTAGATGAATGCACCAAAAATTACTTGAGGAAAGTGCTAAGGTGCCAATCCAAGCATGCCAATGTTAGAAAAAGCCTGATTTAAGGCTATTCTTGTCACTTTAATTTGTCTCTGTCACATGCCTGAACAGAGAGAGTCTTCAACTGCATGATTCCAGTTTCTGCAACAAAAGAAGTAAAAACTTAAGAGACAACAACCCATTCATGCAGTACACAAATTGTGTGTGATTGCTTCTGAAGCCCATGTGAACATGTGTGCATGTTCTGTTCACTTCCAAGTGTCTGATGCTCCACTCTGCCTTCTCTAGCTGTAGCTCTCTTTCCCCACAGAAATTCCCCATCCTTTCCAGTCCTAGCCCCTGACATCATCCCTCTTATTCCAGCTTCCTGCATTTCTTTTACTGCCAGGTCTGACTCTTGTCTCTGCTGCACCAGGGTTACATTCTCTGGTCTGTGCTGTTGGGATGTTGTGGGAGAAGTGCTGAGAAGTGCAGTGGGGAAAGTGGCCTGAAGCAGGAGGGAGCCTATAAAGTCCTGCTCAAGTGCTAATGCTGTGGTCTGCTCTTCTCGTGCCTGTTCTGATGGGATCCTACTTGCCTGGTTGATGGGAGCTGTTAGGAGAAGCAATGTGTTATGCACAGAAGATAGGATCTTCAGAGGATGTAGTTGACAAACTCTAAAACCTCTAGTGAATTCTATTTATTTATTTATTTTTGCTCAGGCAAGAGTCAAGAGTTCATTCCCAAAAATAATGGAAGCCTTGCAGACAAATTTTAAGTAGAAAGCACATGGAAGTGAAATCTCCTCAATGAGATGGTTGTGAGATTCCTTTTAATGTGGGCAAAATAAAATATTTAGCCTTGTCCTTGATTTAAGGAAGATGTAAATCTTTTTTTTTTTTTCTTTTTTTCTCCCTTCTGAAATGCAGCAAGATAAATCATCTTGAGGCAGACAGTCATCATGGGACGTTTCATCTCAAATGGGTAAAGGCTGGCAAAGATACATGCAGATTTACATGGAGGAAATGTCAGACCAGCTGAACTGTAGCCACTGATCTGCCCCACTTTTCATGGTGTTCATAATAACGTTTTTCATGGGAACCTGCTGGGGTTAACTTCTGGACAATCACAAGACTCCATGTTGCTAATAATAGCATCACTGGCTAAAATATCTCAATGTTTGGTGAGGTTCATTTTCCAATTTTGTGTCTCTGTTTTGTCCTGCTTTTTCTCTTTTGTTTCCCATTCCCGTCATGCTGTTACACTAATATTTTCCGTCTCGGTTCCAACGGCTGCCATCATTAGCTCCTGCACCACGTGTCTCTCCATCAGATTTGTGAGGAGGCTGCTATGACATGTCCAGCTCTCATGGCAGTGCTTCCAGATAGCAGATGGCGACAGCTCAGTGCTGTCACCCGAGGCAGCCAGGGTGAATTCCCTCTCTTGGAAGCATGCACCATGGC
This sequence comes from Urocolius indicus, assembly GCA_013401255.1. Classification (NCBI taxonomy): domain Eukaryota; kingdom Metazoa; phylum Chordata; class Aves; order Coliiformes; family Coliidae; genus Urocolius; species Urocolius indicus. Next base: position 56,216 of record WBNH01002608.1, on the reverse strand, counting down.
TGGGGCATGCGTTCAGACCATGGCATGGATAGAATTGGTCAGAAAGTCAGGGGAATTTGGGCAAAGAAAGAGAATAGATTTTTTTTTTCCTAAAGGGAAGTAATTTTGTGTTTATTTCAAATTGAGGTAACTGATAAAATGCTGTTGTCAGCCCTCACTACCTGGCAGGAGTAGCTGTTTCTATTACCTGCAGACATTACTGCACAGTACTCGAAATTAAGTTCCTTCATACACTGCTTGGTAAAGGGTAAATTTCTGTCATGGAGGGAAAGAAGAGAGTGTGACACTGGACTGTTAGTCCTCCTTTAGACTCCATGTACTTGGTCAAGCGCAGGACAGTTTTTGCTGGGCTGAAATCATAGCTGAAAGAAAATAATTGTTTATCCCAGCTCATTGCCAACTTTTGGGGCACCAGATAAAACTCTTCAGACCAGACCTTTACATTTGATTTCATGGAGATTTAGATACTGAAGGATTTGGGTCTTAACCTCTGCTCTAGTTTCCGAGCTGAAAGACAGTAGTAATATTTCTCTGCCATGCAGCAGACTTGCAATGAGTAATTATTTCATATTTGCGGACTACTTTGGAAAGAATGTGCTCCATACTGCTGACATTATTAACTTTGGGAGCCAAAGATGGAGCTGTACAAGTGCCTCTGTGCTGTGCAGCCCTTACTGTTCTTGAAATCCAAGAAAGGCTTGACAGGAAAAACCCTTACCAACAAATAGGAATCCTTTCACATAGCAAGAATTTGGGGAAATACCGGAGAAAATCAGTACACAGTCTGTATTCTTGTTGCAAAGTGAGCATGTTCCTAGCCCACATAAAAGCACTGTTTACTTGTCACATGATTTCGTGAGTGTGTTGCAGAGGGTTGGGGCATGGCAGGGTAACTGAAGTGACTTGCAGAGAGGATTTACTCAGGCAGCAGATGTGTAAGTAGAGGTCAGGGTCAGCATGGACAGGGCACAGGGTCCGGTGAGTGGATGAGATATGCAGAACAACAAATAAATGTAATGTGAGACAAAACTTACTCATATGGTCATAGAGTTCACACTTCCCTCTCCCCAGTCAATGCAAGTTAAGTTGGTACTTGCATACTTAACGGGAATGAGTTTTTCAAACAGACTCCATCAAGTACCAGTTTATTATTTTAGAAATGAGAGGTATGTCCTGGCTGGATCACTCAATCCTCTGAGTGTGTGGTGACAAAATGTCTTACTAAATAAAACATCGCTCTTTCTGTACAAATCATAAAATTGTTTAACTTGGAAAATACCTTTAAGATCATTGAGTTCAACAGTTAACCCAGCACTGCCACAGCCACCACTAAACCACATACCTCAGCACAGTGTCTACCTGGCTTTGGAACATTCCCAGGATGGTGACTCCACTGCTTCCCTGAGCAGCCTATTTCAATCCTTGACAATCTTTTCAGTGAAGAAATTTTTCCAAATCTTTGATCAAAATCTCCTTTGGCTCACCTGGAGTCCATTTCCTCTTGTTTTGTTGCTTGTTAATGGGAGAAGAGATCAACTTTCACCTCACTACAACCTCCTTTCAGGTAGTTGTAGAGACTGATTGTGTCTCCCCTCAGCCTCCTTTTCTCCAGGCTAAACCACTCTCTGGGCTCAGACACACAGCCGGTTTTTTATCCATTGAAGAGTACACCCATCTAAGCCATGGGTAGCCAGTTTCTCCAGAAGGATACTGTGGGAAATGATGTTAAAGTCTTTACTACTGTCCAGGTAGACCACATCCACATCCTTTTCCTCATCCACTAAGCAGGTCAACTTGTCATAGAAGGAGATCGGGTTAGTCAAGCAGGACCTGCCTTTCATAAACACATGCTGACTGGGTCTGATCACCTGGTTGTCCTGTACATGCTTTGTGATGGCGCTCAAGATGATATGCTCCAGAACCTTTCTTGGCACAGAGGTCAGACTAACAGGCCCATAGTTCCCCTGATCCTCCTCCCAGCTTTTCCTGTAGATGAGCGTCATGTTTTCTATGTTCAAGTCAGCTGAGACCTCTCCAGTTAGCCAAGACTGCTGATACCACAGAGGTGTCTGTGATTCTGTGATTCTTGAAATGATGACAAGTGGCTTGGCAAGCACTTCCATCAGCTCAGTCAGTACCCTTGGGTGGATGCCATCTAGCCTGTTAGACTTCTGTGTGTGTCTAAGTGGTGTAGCAGGTCGCTGGTCGTTTGGTCATTTCCCCTTGGATTATGGAGGCTTCATGCTGCAAATATAGATTGTTGTGGTTTGCAATGGGAATCAGGACCTGGCTCACCTTGAGACATTAAAAATAAACGTTGGTTTTGTGTTTTTTGTTTTGTTTTGTTTTGTTTTTCCTTTTCCTGATTTTATACATTTTTTGCTCATTTCCACTTGCTTTGTGCTTTTTTTAAAAGATGTTTAAATAAGTAGCTCCAGAAGAACCATTCGCAAATAGCATTGATCTGTGTTTTGGAAGTTTAACATACACTACCCAATGCATATTTCCATACAGCACCGAAATCCGGCATTTGGGAAATTAAAACAACAAAACTCAATTGCATATCACGATTTCATATTTTGCAGATGTTAATATTTAATCATATGCAGAGCCATTTAGTTTAAGTGCATTAATGTAACTCATTTAAAAGAGGCCAGTAATTGTCCTATTAACTCCTAGCCTGGATGTTATCCATGCTGCCCTGCCGGTAAGGCCAGAGGGAGAGTCTCCTATTGGCACCCATAGAGATTGCTCTGATCTGTTGAAAATCCTGTTAAAATCTAATTACTTAAGAGAATAGGCCAGGGAATATCTAATGAGCTTCAGGAAACCCACTGAAAGAAATTCTGTTTTAATACAGACTGAAACATCTTCTGTGTTTCAATTACAGTGATACCACCAGAACATAATTACACTTGTATAGAAGGAGTCTCTTCTTTGTTATTTTAATTATCTATCACTAGATTTTTCTTAGTCATGGAAAAAATTGATTTAATTCCTCATAAAGGTTAAATGCTGGTGAAAAGCTTAGCATTAAAATGAATGTAATCTTCTGTTTATGGTAATTTCTTCTTTGTTTTGTGAGAAAACATTAGTAAAGCCAAGTCACTAAGGGAAGCTGACCAATCCAACATGTGCTGGGGAAGCCCGAGGAAGGTAGAGATTTCAAAAGATTTCAGAGAAGGTAACTCACTTCTTTGCCTGCATGAAATTTGGCCTTACTTTTGTTATGGTAATTTAAGCTTGTTGACACTAGGCTAATAATAAAATCTCATAGCAGCAGCAAAACAGACTCCTCCTTCCAAAAGAGCGGACTATTTGCAAATTCTTCTGCTTGCAGTCTCTTCATTTCGTTCATTTGAAAATTGTTCTGCTAACATGATCAAAATTATCACCAATGGCTCTCTACGGTGACACAAACTGTGCTGCTTCTAGTCCAAGTCAGTGGAGCTGTGCTGCTTTGCCCTGTCAGGAAAAGCAGAACATGAGACTGTGCCTCTTGTGGGTTTGGGCCGTTTTTTGTGGTTTCTGGAAAACCCAGAGCCAGAGCAGCTGATCCAGACAGCCTGGAGGTTTGCTGCAGCCTCAGTAACTTATCTCTCTGATGAGGAGTAGCTCAGCTCCACTGAATTTAACAGGTTAAAGCCTTCAGGGGATGGCATAGGCCCAGATCATAGAATCATAGACTCACAGAATGGCAGGGGTTGGAAGGGACCTCTAGAAATCATTTAGCCTTCCCAATTGACCAGGAGGCATAGGAACATGTAACAAAATCATAGAACCATAGAATGGTAGGGGCTGGAAGGGACCTTTAGATCATCTTGTCCAACCTCCCTGCAGAAGCAGGTTCACCTAGATCAGGTCACACAGGAATGTGTTCAGGCAGAGAGGAAGATTCCACACTCTCTCTGAGCAGCCTGTACCAGGTCTCCCTCACTCTCCCAGTAAAAAGCTTTTCCTCATGTTCAAGTCTATGTTTAAGATGAGGTGGGATTCCTGAAGGAACAAGCTGGGCAGTAGAGGTCTCATCCCAAGGAACATGACCTCAAATATTTTGTGCTTCAGCACATGGTCAGGCTGGTGCCAATGTGAGGATGGCAAAGAAGCCAGTGACAGATGAGGTGCTGAGTAATGCCATCCCTGCCCTGGTCCCACAGCCCCAGCCCAGGGTCCCTCATGCTGCTGTGAGGGACAGCAGAGAAGTGGGAAAACACTTCCTGCTTCTTTGCAGCCAATCATAGCCTGCCGTCTGTCAGCTCCCGACCAATCCAATGTGAGGAGCTGTGTTCCTGACCAATCAGGTGCTTCCACATAGCCTGGCTGTTGCTGAGGGGAAGCGGCAGGCTCAGGCGCACTGAGGCGGGGGCTGGTGCCATCTTGGATGGTGGAGGACTGGTTGGAGGACAGCCTGCTGTGGCTTGCTGTTTCTGTATTGGTTTGCCCGTCCTGTTGCAGACAAGGCTTGAAGGAGATGTAAATGGAGCCTGGTTGTGCAGATGGGATCACACGATGACTGGCAGAGGTGTCCCTCAGGTGTCTGACTGTCTGGTGCTGGAGGGGGCCATGGTCTGAACTGAGATTTAAGTAAGGGGGCAGCTGACTGGCAGTTACACAGAGTGAGGCACAAGGGCGTGAGGAGAGATTGTCCCACCTCAGAAATGATGTTACATACTAAACTCTTCTGTCCATCACTTCAGACCCCTGCCCTGGGCTTTTTGCTGTGGTGAAGCTATTGCAGTCAGTCTGTTGGAGAGTAAGAGGCTGGAGTAGCCTTTGGGGCTACTTTGACTTCACAGAAAGTTGGTCTAATGTTTGCACAATCAAGGAATCAGGTAACAAAACCTTAACTCTGTTTTTCTTATTTTAGGTGATGGAAACCTTTAATCTGGGCTGATGTTTTTGCTTTGGTGTTGACTCCAATGTCTCCCTTTCAAGGCATTTTGATACCGGAAGTGTTTGAATGGCAGACCAAGGAAAGCTGACAGCACAGATAACATACACAATGCATTTCTACATAACTGCAGAAATCTGGACCTAAAAAATAGCAAACTCCATTCTGATTGAATCTAGAAGAATCCCTATTGAAGAAAATGTAGCTGTATTGCAACCTCTTTAAAAGGATTTTCTTAGAAAGCTAAGTGATAAATCTTTGTCCAACACTTTGTAAACATATTTACTGTGTTCTTTTGAGCTACTAAATTCAGCTGAGTGGGATTGTATCCATTGGTATTACTGGAAGTGAGGTATTCAGTACTTCATTTGAGTGTATCCAGGTAAAAAACAGTGTTCTCTTAAACTGAAATCCCTCTCATCTGCCTAGAATTGGAAGGCCAAATGTCTTAGAAGTCACATATAAAATCTATGGTAATATTCCTCAGAATGTAATTCCGGTTCTTTTTGTACTATTAAGATGCACATTTGACAAGGAGAAGGAAATAAATTTGGGGAAAATACTATGATTTGGCTGAACTGTAAACTTGATACTGGGAGTTGATCCAAACTTTGATTTTTACCCTTTATAAACCACAAAACTAGGTCTAGATTCAGAATGAATCATTCTCGAATTCTGAGGTTCAGCTTGGTGTGGAACTACTTAGCGTTCAAAAACCTTACCCAGGCCCTCAAGTAGGAAAACCATTGGAGGTGAAATTGGCACAGCTTGAAGTAGAAATACAGCTAAAGAGGGAGCTCCTGGGCACTGCAGCTTCATTCATTGGGTGATTATTGTTAAAACTTCTGCAGTCTTTTTCCTGAATCTCATCCTTAAAAGCTGTCACATAAAAATGGGGAATTCTACCTACAGAATGAGCAAGGGAGTATGGAGACTGTAGAGACTTATGGGAAGATGAAACTCGGTGACAGGAGAGAAAAAAAGAAAGGTCAAAAGTGGAAAAGAGAGAGGAAAATGGCTACTGTGAAAGACTGTTAAAACCATTTGCAATGTTCCCACCCCCACCCAGCATCCTGGCTCCAGCTCTGTCAAATCGTTTCTTTGGAAAAAAAGCCAGTCAGAGAACATTCCTCCTCAAGCCCGAGCGGGTGCATTATAAAAATGGAGAGCAGCATGTAAATCATTCATGGAGACAGGGAAATAAATAACCCTTTATGTCCATATAAATACTGATCAGATGTTCATAAGGGGAATTTACATGGAGTTTTATTCAGTAGTCAGCCATTCCTCTGACTTCCATCATTCCTGCCGTGAAGACAATTCAAAATATGGTGGTGGAGAGAGCAGCCTCTCCACCAACTGATCCACAGCACATTGTGTAGAAAGCTCTGAACTTGCCCTCGGTACTGCTGTTATTTTTATTATGGCTCTTAGCCAAGTGAGATCATTCTTCCTGGTTTGCCTCCCAAGAAATAATGGGAAGCAGTATGTTTAGTCAGTGGATTGATTCAGTGATCTATTAGTCTAATCCTGACTCTGCCAATCATCTTCTAGGTGACTGCAGGCAAATCACGTCACTTCTTTGTGCCTCTGTTTCCTCTCTGACCTTCTGTCTGTCTTGTTTATTTGGACTGTAAGTTATTGAGGGCAAGGGCTACCTCTTGCTGTTTGAATGTGTGTACCATGTCTAGTGCACTGGGACCTCCGTGGCGGCTTAATCTCCAAGTGGTGCTGCATGTAAGCAATAACATTCATCTCCTCCTCTAGGAGGTCACAGAAAGAGAATGAGTCGGCAGGCAGTTGTATAAACTGGTGGCAAGTTAGAAAGAAGTGAGGAAGAGTCTCTAACAAGCTGTTTGGCTATGTGTATACAAGCATATAGTGGTATAATATTCCCTGCCCCACAAATGATGATGTAAAGCCACTTTGGCCATCACAGGTTGTCCTGAGCTTTCAGTGTCTGAGTCCACAACTTACGGACACTTAAGTGAGTGTCAGAGACTGAGCTGTGTGTAATCACAAGGCAGATCCATGCCATGTGGCAAATGGAAACTAAGATGACTTACTTGGCCCAAGTTAGGCTAAATTATGTGATGGATCTACTGTGAACAAGGAATACAGCTGAGTAGCTCCTACAGGCCAGGTGGAAAGCTCTGGTAAACCAGCCTGGGGTTGGCCAGCTGAGCCCTCAGATTATGGCCATTCTTTAGAGAAGAATTAGATTGAAATTTCTTTTGGTTTTGGGGAACTTCACATAACAACAAGATTCACATCTGTGAGCAGGTCTATACCGGAGATATTTTTCATCAGTGGCACTACTGCCTCTTCCTAAGGACTCTCTTAGCCATCATTTTGGTTTTGAAACCTTTCTTTTAGGCGCGGGGGTGACACCAGCATTAGGTAAGTACCTGCCGTTCCCTCACTAGACTATTCCTCATGGACATTGTAAGAAAAATGTTCATTTTTTTATGTGTGGGTTTTTTGGTAGGCCTGATTTGTCAGAGATATCTCAGATTTAAGGTGTTTCTGTTCTGTTTCAGTGGAAATCAGGCATGGAGATTGGGCATTGAGTTCCACAGTGGAGCCTAGGATTTTGTTTGCAACTGTGCTTATGTCTGGATAATTTGTCTTCAGTCCTTGGAAAGGGCACTCTAAAATATGACAAGAAAGAGGATGATCCTGCATTGTACTTCATAGGTTTTAATATCAAATTCAGCATGTTACTTTGTTTATGCACTCAGCATGTCCTTTCGGAGACTTCTTTTAAGTGTAGTCTAATAGTTAAGATCAATTTTGGTCTTTTAATAATATTAAATCATGAGTTACTGGTGATTCTGGAAAGAAAAATTAACCCATCAAATGCAAATATATAATAACTTATGTCCCTTTGTTAAAAATGCAATAAGAAATTAGAAATATTAGATGTTGTATGATATTTTCCTAATGGGATGATGCATTACAAATGGAACTAGGGATGTCCAGAGGTAAAGAAAACAGCTACTTAGTTCCAAGCTGATAGACTCATTTCTCTGTGGGGTGGTGAAGATGGTTTGTAGCATACAGAGAACAGTAAGCTATATTTACCCTATCCCAAGTAACATTGTATTCAAAATGCAGTGTAGAAGTTTATATAAAACCTGATGTTTTAAGTGGATACTATGTTAATTGCCATTTGAAGAGGACTCAAAAAATCTCAGCCTAGGATGCATCCACTTTCACTATTCAAAAATATGTCATCAGAAATGCTCTGTGATGGTGTAAACAGCAACAGCTTTTGTAGTTACTTCTAAAGACCACAGTAACCACAGTTCTGCGTTCTGCTATAGCCCTTTATATCAGATCCCCTCACTGCTGGGAAATGGCACTGCCCCATACACGATTGTGAACTTCTGAAATCATAGGGCATATTATAGAGCAATAGTTTGGGTAATGTTATAATACTGATGAATGGGAATTTATGGAAGCAGATCCTACTAATTTTAATGGGAGTAACATGTACAAATCCCTGTTTATCAAGAAGATGAAACTAAACTCTCCAGTTTTAATTATCAGTTACATTACTTGGTACTCAGTAAAGGAGCCTCAATTTGAGTGCTGGCCCACCCTTCAGGCAGGTGGGTGAATAAGGGCTTGTGGCAGTGGCTAATGCCTCACCTAGAGACAGATAAACTGGCTGTGTTCATTTTGATAGCCACCTCCAAAAGGCATGTGTTCATTTCACTATCTGTCCTCTTTGAGTCTTGTTTAAAGCCAGTATTTGTAAATATCCAAATAATATTGTGAAATCGGAATGTGTGCAGTGCTGAAGCTTTTGTGACCTGGTCTGTACTTACAAAATGTGTTCTTGCCTGTTGCCACAGCATCTGGAGTCATACAAAAGGTAGTAGCGGCTTGCATAGGCATTGCCCAGACTGGAATGACAGGCAGCATAACCCAGACTGTAAACATAGGCTACTTCTATTTTCTATGGTAGAAAATAATAGAGGGAAACATCCTTAGCTTGCATAAGTCAGAAACGTTCCACTGAAAAACTTCAGTTCAGCTTATTAATTCACTCAAATTTTACGATGCTACATTTAGTTATGCTAGGTGACAACCTGCCCCATCACTTTTTCAGTTGCTGAAGAGGGACATAGTTCAAAACTAAGACATATGTACTCCACGTATGGTAAAGCAGATATACAGTAAAACACTTGGAAAATTAAAGCAAATCTAAGCCTGAAATTCAAACTCTGATTAAATTTTAAAAGGCCTGATAAATAGCTTTTGAATTAATTGTGTTTGTATGTGTATATCTCTTGATGGGTATTTTATTTTCTTGGTATGTTTTCATATAATATACTTTGCCTAATATCTGAAATAATCATTACCCTTTTTCTGAAATCTCTGTATTTTCAATTTTAGTCCAAGTCTTGCAGAAAAGTAAATCAGACAGAAACATAAACATAAAATATAGTAGTTAAATATAAAAATGTAAGTATCTTGATTCAAAAATATTAAGAGCATTGCTATGAAATTAGAAGAGACTCATCAAAGTAAAAGTAACTGTGACTAAGGACTATGAAAATATAAAGGGATTAACATATGTGGTAATAGGGCAATTAAATCCTTAGCTTTTTCACTGTGATGATTTTATAGCATCTTCTTACTGTTGCCAGTTTGGAAGCTGCCAACAAATATTTTCTTAATTGCAAAAGGAGACAATATGTGTCCCACTGTTTCATTCATAACATTTGATTAAGTTAAAGAGGCTGCACTTCTACTTGAGAGAACAAAGAGTTTGAGATGGAAATAGCAAAGACACATTGTGCATTTGAAAAAAGATCCTGGGAACAAATGATTAACCAGAAATTTTACAGGGGGAAAAAAAAAAGTCTATTTGACAGAATAGCCTGATCCTGTAATAAACCCTCCCAAAGTCAACAGTTCATAAAGTCTTTTGTTCTAGTAAAAGGGTCTTTAATTTTTAACACAAACTCACACTTTGGTATGCATGAGCTTAAGTAAAATTAGAAGACATGTATATAATAGGATTTAATGGATTATCATCTGCATTTTCCAAAGATGTCAGCTTCTCTCGGCTCTGATGGAGTAGCACTTAATGTAAATTTAATTTGAAGTGATGTATGGAGGGCTTGAGGTGGTACTCTGTGATTCCCTAGCTGCCTGGAGAGGCTCTGTGGGTAGCATCTGGATTTGGCTGCTCCACATGCCCAGCAGCATCTACTAACTAGGATTAATGAGGTGGCCTGTTCACCAGTGATCCAAAGGAGGTATGCTACATTTACTCCCAACAATATGAATAGGAGGGCCAGTTTCCTTTGGGGGCACACTGTTTGATGAAACTTAATGACGGTCTAGATATTAGGTGTAATAAATATACTGTATAGAAAGCACTTTTGCTTTGCCAGATTTAAATGTTATTTAATCATAAAATGGTGTTTGGCTTAGCAGGGCTGAGTTAAAGATCATAATGGCCTCAGATGACATCTTTAAAGCTAATATTTTGCCTAAGTTGGGAAATAAAGTACCAACTTAAAAGACTCTGTATTTACCTTTGATTCAGGCTTTTGTTTTTTCAGTTTGAGGAAGAGAGTGAGAAAATCTTTACTTGCTTGTAAAGTTATGAGACAGTCTTGAAAAAGATCTTTGCACTTACCTTGGTGTGTTTGTGCAGAAATCAACAGCTATTAACTTAGACAAAACTTCTCCGTATGGTCTCAGCCTCATTTATGCGTCAGAATTGTATTTTGCCTTTGTGTCTAACTGAGCACTGAATGAAATTGCAGCTAATTTCAAATTCCCTTTGTCATCATGGTTTTCAGCCAAAAGTCTATAATAAATGGTCAGAAGATGAGCTGAGACTGAATGAATAGTGAGTGGTATTCATCAGCCAAACATAGAGTCCAGATCCAATTATATGTATTCATTAAGTGATAATGATATCATGGTCTTTAACTAGGAAGAAAAGAGTGTAATTGAATAATAACAGTTGTACAATCCCAGCGGAACACACTTTCCATCCCAGCACAGCGACCCTCGGGGATGATGCAGAATTGATGGAATTCTATTACTCTTTGATAGATTTATTATGAAGGGCTGAGTGGACTTGCTACTCCACTTTGTCACTCACACTAATCAGTATCGTAAGGCCCCAAGCGTGCAGGCTTTTGTATCCCTTTGACAAAGACAAGGTTAGGGGAGGATGACAGACACCCAGACCTTTACAAACCCATACCGCAAGATGAAATGGGCCAGCTGAGCTCTGAGCTGGGACAGAATTTTAATTTGTTTATCAATGGCTCACATGTGCAACACCATAAGGATATTTGTCAGAGGAGTAACACTGAAGCTAAACTCTTTTGTTTGGCAAGTGGAGCTTGGAAAAATATTTATTGAACTGTAAAAAACAGGGTAAAAGAAAGGAAAGTGAAAAGTCTAAATGGAGTGGAAAATAACTTGCATTACTGTGCATAAAGTATAAGGAGGATGCTTATCTTTGCCTATTTTTGTTTGTTTCAGCTGAAAGAAATTTACTCACAAACTACAGATGGATCTCTTGTTGATTTAGATTCTGGGAAGGACTCAGACAGAACAGAAGTGGGCAAAATTAATTTCCTGTGTTATTTTTTATTGTTGTTTATTTATAAGAAACTTCCAGTTCAGACAGATGGATTGCTCTCATGCTTTTTCACCATTTAAAAAACAGCACAGTAAATAAAATACCCTGGCCTTTAAAGCTGGAACTTGTAAATACAGTCTTGGATTTATAAAAACAATCTTGTATGTGTTCAAGTGTGGCTGTTTCTACTATTCATCGTTCCCATTCAAATGCAGGCAATAGGCTCTGTCAGCATGGTCACTAGCTATCAGAGTCCGCTGGATTCAGAGAAACAGACAATTTGTTGTGCTTCTGATCTGAACAGGAACTGCAACCAACATTGGCATAAACAAGGCATTGCATAGGAGGCTGCTGCCAGGGTTTGTTTTTTGTCAGTGTTGTTGAATGATAGATATTTCCATTCTTTTCTTCTCTCTGAATTGCTTTTCTTTTTCTTTTATAGGGTAGTGTTCTGCATTCTAAGAGACTTGATGATTCAGGGCCTGGGTTTAGTGTCCCTGTCCATAAAAACAAATAACTTGAGCAGTGCTGCTGTCCTGTGTGGATTTGCCATGCCAGCGCCTCTGTCTCTGGTTGGGATTTGTGTCAGAGGCAGCAGAGTCAGCTGTGACTGCAGCAGCAATTGGCTCAGCTGGCTCTGATGTGAATGTGTGTTGTGGGCAACAGCAAAGCAGAAGCAGAGTCACCAGTGACCAGAATGGAATGCTTTCAAGAGAACATTAGTTTCCCACATTTTGTTCTGTGGATTCTCTCTAGTGCTTTTCTCCCACAGAAGCTGTTTTTTTTCCAAAGACGCAGTTGTGTAGATGTGTCTGTAAAACTTGGTGACACCATGTGGGTACATCAAAATGGCAAACTGAAGGTTCATCTGCAGTGTGGGTAGACATGCTCACACTGATGATTATCTTCCCAACAAAATCAGTGAAGGGAAGATGACCTAGGTTTTATGACATGTAGAAACTATAGCACAAAGTTGCTGATGGGTTGGTGCCTGGGTCTGGAGTCTGGGCAGAAGCCTAACACATCAGCATGACTACTCTGTGGTTTTTTATTTGTTTCTCTTCTTCTCCCTCCATAAGTCACTCTGAGACCTGGTAGTGGACCCATGCCACATCCAAAACTCGATGCTTACTGGGGTTCAGTGAAGTATATTTACTTGGTTAAGGTGCCAGGACAGTGTGAATATTTCATAACTGAAAACGGTTATCCACACTACAAATCAGACACCTGCCATGACAACGGCTCTTCTGCATGATTTCCTTTGTGTGATGCAATTGTGTGTCTTCCTTTAGGTAGAGTGGGGACTGCTTGCCCATGCAGGCATTTTTTTTCCAGTTCTTTGCATCCTGCACAGCAATGAGAGCAATGAACAGATGGTAGTGTTTTGCATCTCTTTTGCAAGAGGATGCCCAGAAAATTTGGTTCTGTAAATGGAGTCCAAGAAGGGTAATCTTTCTCAGTGCCATGCATTGTGGTGACAGCATGGGATTTCACAAGCCTCTGTTGCCTTCGAATCTCTCTCAGGGGCTGACACAAGTGCCTGCAAACACCCTCTTCCTCTCCTGCTCCACTTTGCCTCTCTGCTTAGGTGATCAAAAAGTGTAATCAAGTAGAAGTGGGTGTGCAGTTTGCTCCCACAAACTGAGACTTCCTGCAGAACAGATGTCGTTTGCAGCATTACACTGCCTGCCCATGTAAACCCCTCGGTGCTTGGCCAAAGACCTGACCAACTTGCAGGCAGGCACAGTGCCTCCCAAACAGATGGGCATGAACATAGGCAGGCCAAGGACCACATGTGAACATGAAATATGTTGGAGGTGGGCAGTTTGAGCAGCCAGGAATGTCACAGTATCTTTCACTCCCAACACGAGCAGTGGCAAGATCACATCCAGCTTATAGATGAATTAACTCTCAGAAGCAGAGAGGGGAAGCAAGAGAGAGAGAAAGTACAGAGTCAGGTGGAGGGGCTACCTGGAAGTAGCACTTTTAGTGACATTGTCACTCCTGCTTCAGCTAATTCAGAGGAGTATGTATGGAAATGACTAGAATAAATCTTTGTAGTTTAGCAGTATGAGTCCTATTTCTGTGATTTGATGAGCAAAGTTACTGTAGTGAGATGTGTTTGTACCTAAACAGAGCTCAGCAGAGGGCAAGATGAGAATAATTTGACCAGGAAATACTGTGTTAAAGCTGTTGTCAGTTCACAACTGTCACAATGGATCCATTCACTGCAACATTTCTTGTACAGTATCAAATGCTGAGGTATTTTGGATTTTAAAAAAAGTATTTTTTAAAGAAAAAAGGTCTGGAATAAGGAAGTGTAACTTGTGGTCAGTGAAAAAGGCCAACAGTGTCATAAAAATATTTTACATGAAATCTGCAGTACATTGACTAGAAAAGGAAGGTGATCCAAGAAGGAAGTCATACTAGCTATTTTCTTGACAGGTTTCGCTTTCAAATGGAAGATCATTTCCCATGAAAATCACTGTATGCGTGCTCATCATATTTTGGTCCACTGTGTTGTCAGAGAACAGATAAGTGCTTGAACTCATTAGATGAGTAGGATCTTTGTATTGCAGGGTGGAGATCGCAGGCCAGAATGCTAATTCATGATCTGTGCTACTTGGAAGAGGCAATGGGTCGAGTCTCTTGGCACATATATCCCCTGAGATCAGTGGAGCTGCCCTTACATTCACTGCTCTAACTGAACGCAGAATCAAACCCTCTGGATTTTCACAGTTTGAAATCAAGGCAGCATTCCCCTCTGGAAATATGTGTGGGCAACAAGCGTGCTAGTGGGACCCATGATGGGGGTCATTCAGCTGGATGTTCTTTCATGGGAGATATCAAAATAATGACTTTTTGTTGACTAGGTGTTTTGTTATTCTTAGGAAAGTAGGGCTGTAAGTACCAATCTGCTCCTTTGGTATTTCTACACCAGTGTAACCAAGGAACCCAAGCACTGCTGGCATGGCTGGTCCAGAGTACCTGTGCTGCAGCTCAGTGAGGCAGACACCTACAGTTCTGCCAGGAAAATGATATGGAACCTGTTCTTGTGTGTGTCCTGGGATTTACTTCCCATAAGACAGTACCGTGTACACTAGCTGACTTATCTTTGAACCATGGAAACATTTTGAAAAGGTAAAGCAGACAGTACACTGAAGAATCATTTGTCACAAGTAATTGCAGGCAGTCAGAAAGAGCAGAGAGAGTATATGAATCATGATGTAAAAACAGTGAAGGGCAGGCATTTAGTCTGGTCTGTGGCTATAAGTGCAGTGACACAGGTTAGTTCTGGCATGATATACAAATGTTATGTGCAGAGGGACAAGTACAATGAATAAAGAATTCCCGTTTTCTCATTATCTCATGCAGCAGAGAGGATTTTTTACTTCACACATAACTCATAACTTTTAGTAGTCAGGAGATGGCTACATTGAATTAGTGGGAACATTTTGTTTCCTGAATTTAAATATTCTCCCTGTGACAATTTATTTCCAGCGTAAAATCCTGGTAGGATGCACAGGGGCAGGGAAATTAGCCCAGCCAGTCATTTTAGCTGGCCAAATCTGGTCCTGGCTACAGCCCACCCACCACTGCCAAAGCACCAGGCACAGACAGAGTCTGTCAACTAGACTGTTGATAATGCTGACAGACCATCAGGCATCAGTGAACAGTACAGATTAGGGTTAGCAACATCTTGGACTATAAGCAGGACAAGAGCTCTCAATAAGGATCATTACAAAAGTAATAATATAAAGAAGTAGAAACAAACAAGTCAAAAGATTTTTGAAAAACTTTTGCTTCACAAATCAATGTTTCCATTCTGAAATATTAAAAACAATAAAATCCATGTAATAGAGATAAGGAGACAGGTAGATTTGGACCTAAGGTGAAGCCTATCCTTCAAAAAAGAACAGCCAAGAAATCATGTACAACACTATTGCTTATGAATTTGTTATAAAGGTAGATGATAGTGTTCTTGCGTCTGCTTCAGGAATTTATTATTTATGGGCAAACACATGCATGATACATAATAACTTTTAGTTGTTCTGTGATTCTCTTCATTCAGACATCTTAAAATAATCTGTAAATGTAGGCAGAATTATTAGCTCATTTTTAGAGGAAGAGGAACTGAGGCCACACTGTTAGCTGGCAGTTGCCCATGAGGTGTGGCTGGACTGAAGTGCAAATGTCCACTGCACGACTGCACATAAAGTTTTTGAGTATGGGAAAAATTGTCTTTGATCACTCCAGTTGTGTGTCAGAGTAATTCCATGGGTTGTGACTTCTGATTCATAGTCCCATTTGTATCAGTCAAAGAAGTTAAAAAGTTTGTCTCTCACAAACAGCTGACAGAGTCACTTTTCATCTTAAACCACTTGCATAATCATGTGACTAACAGAAATATCTTTACCGTTAAATTATTTCAGCATAATTCATCAGAACTTAGAAGACTGCACTCTTAGTTATTGGCACCTAAAATGTGAAGAGCTCTGCAAAGTATGCAAGCCATGTTACTCAATAGTTAATGTCTGCCTGCTTACATTGGCTCAATATAAGCAAACTATACAATAGTGTAGGTTGCTCACACCGTAACACAGAAGTTACTTGCAAGTATAATGTTGTCAGGACATGACACTCTGGAGGCAGCACCAAACAACTGATTATTAAATTTGATGGAAGTAGCTAAGACAATGAAGGCTCTGCTTGTTTTCTTGACAAGTAGTTTCTTGTACCACTCCATAGACTTAGCCATAGATCAGGCTATAGACTGCACATGTCTGTAACAAAGTGACAAAGTAGTTACTTCAGAAATGCAACCTAACCAAGCCTACTCTTCCTGCACAATTTATAAAAAATAAATTTTATTGGGTAGTGGCAACAGGAGATTAACAGCTGGATTTGATACCACAGGTCATAGTCTATCAGCTTTCTCTTTTCTGCTGACAGACAGTTGTCCAAATAATCGTATAAATGATTAGCCCAAGCTGATTAATTTTCAAGTGAAAATGGGAGAGAAAAAAGTTCCCAGAAAGTTGAAATATCCTGTTTTGACATTTTCAGAGCAAAAAGTGGAAATTTCAAATGTTGAAATTACTTTTCATTTCAAATATTCAAATTCTGTATTATATTTAAATGTTGTTAAGAGATAAAAAGGTCACATTCTAAAAGGCCGTGTTAGAATTATTGTTTAAATTTTGCACTGAAACTGTTTCCCATGTTGTACAAATTTTCCTTCATTCAAAATTTCAGGTTTCATTTCTCATCATAATAAAGATAAATGTTCAAACTTCAAAATCCTTTGCTCAGCTCTACCATGAGTCTCTTCCCTCTTTTTTCCTCAGAAAAAGAGTTGTAAGCCTGAGTTGTAAGAAGTCCAGTTGAAGCAGTCACAAATTTTTAGGAACCAAGCCATGACTTAGACTTTTTGGAGTTCACAAGCAGAATCTATGAATCAAAAGCTTTTGTTGATGGATAAAATAATCAATAAATACTAAACTGCTTTAAAACAAACAGAGAAAAAACCCTCCTCATTTTTCTCAAATCTGTTTTTTCTGTATACCTCTGTATAAACAAAAAAGAAAATCTGGGAGTCAAGGATCTTTGTAGACATGTCTGTGTATGTTTATTTTCTAAAGCTATTAGTGATAAAACTGAACATCTGCTTTGCTCTAATTACCAAGCTTCCATTTCCAGTCATGAGATCAGAGACATCATTTCTTGAAGTTTCACCTCCTTTCCATTTTGTCTGAAATTGGCTGTCATCTCATCTGTCCTCTCCTCTGAAATGTGTGTTTTCCTGTCTGTGATTTTTGCTGTAATTGGGTTATTTTCTAGCTATTTCTGTATTGGCTTACTGAGGTGTGGTAAATCTTGATGTCTGCAAAAGACCCAAACTCAGAACTTCAGTGAAACTGAAATCTCACCTTCATCCGGGTCTGTAGTCTGTATAACAGTTTGTAATCCATTGGATTTTTTTTCCTTCTCATCCATCTCATGTTTCTCCTTTGTTAAGCAGTTACAGCAGCTACCTTTGAAGTGAAGGATCAACCTCAAAATCTTTCTGTTTTACAAGTGAAAAGAGACCTTCGGAATGTAATGTCTTTTTCAGCCTTAACAATAACATCACTTCCAGCAACTCTGTAACAAGGACTGTTATACTCCCACTCCTACTTAGTGGCAGAAATTGGTCTGTTTTATGCTGCTGCTTAGACAGTTCCATTCATCTCTGCCTTGCTTTTAATGGCCCAATCTATACCACTCTCGTTAGTCAGTGTTTACATTCATGGTCTATTTGAGTGGAAGGATTTCCCACCTGAGAATTGCACAGCCATTGTTCTGCTTAGATTTTGTACACTGATTTTGTTTTATGCTGAATGTGACTATGGGTGGCCTTGTGTATTAAGATATTGGTATGTCTAAGAGTTAAGTGCTGTTGTGACAAAGATCAGCTTGTCTGGCACACAACAAATGTGTTACTGCACCCAGCTCAGGAACGGCCTGTCTAGTTCCACTCGCAAGGTGTAGGCTGGTACAGTTTTCCAACCAGGATTGCTTTTGAAAGAGGTCTTTGGTTAATCTAGACAGTGTGTGCCATATGAAGTATTCTGAGTATCAGAATGTCAGATGAAGCTGAAGAAATCAGTTGATATTTTTATGGATAGCAAATAACCCATCAGAGATGACTTTTGAAGCCAATTGATACTGCTCTGGCAAGGGGATTGGATTGGATGATATTTCAAGGTCCCTTAAGATTCTGTAATACACAGTAACTAACACACTAAAGAGCATCTTCATCAGGCACCTGCAACATACAGGAACTCCAGTAACTGTAACAGTCCAGCAACAGAGACCATTGCATTTCAGTAAAAATCTTAGTGAACAGTTGTTAATTTAGAGTGATTTGGGTTTGGATTTTATTTGAGGAGGTTTCTTGGTGGTATGTGGTTTGCTTTTTTTTTTTTTTTTTTTTAATTGTGCTTGTTTTTTCACTGAGTTGGTTTAAATTCTGCATCTCAGCTGCTATTTTGATTTAAATGTAGTAAGTTATTATAGGATAATTAGATAGCAAAAGACTATTAAGAATGTTTTTAAATGTGATACTACACAATGATAAACATACTGTTAATAATCAATTGGTTTAATTGCAAATTTTTTCTGTGAAACTTCTGTCAAGATTTAGATTCAGATTTAATTTAAACTGAATCAAACAGATACTCAAATACCAGTAACTGTGAAACAGCAATTTGTCTTGCCTAATTACTGCTTACATGAAGAATACTACAGGGCTTTTTGGTTTGAGTAGTACAGCAGCCTGACAGGATCTAGGATGAGCACTGCTCAGCAGATGAGATACAGCTGAAAAGTGGAAAAAGTGGGAAAATTGGATGGAAAGATGGAAATTGCGGGTGATTCTACCTTTGCTTTCACATTGCTGACATTTGTCTAGTCATGGCTGTATAGGAGTGTTGAATAGCATTAGCATATTGATGACGAGTCCTGCAGACTGGAGAAGGTTGTACCACGTAACATATTTTATAGATTACTTGCAATCTGTGATGAAGGAAGAGGAGAGAGAAGACTTAATTTTGCTTACTAAGGACCTGTGCTTTCAGAGGTTGTAACTCCTGTTGAGCATCTATGAGGAAATAACAAGGATGCCTCTACATGGACTTTGTTTTTCCCATGACATTGGGAAAAATATGTATTTTGCATTGCAGTTTATTACTTTGATTGTGAACTCTGGGGAATAGAGAGGATGTTGCTGCATATATATGTTAAGCTCTTTATATGTTTAGTTCTCTGCTTAGCCTAAGTGGCTAAGTGGCTTTATAATGCCAAAAAATAACATTACTGTCAAGAAACTAAGGGCCAAACCCATTTCTGGCTATATTCTTCCATTGTCAGTCTGGAATCAGTTGTGCCACTCTCTTTTTCATGGTGTGATTATTTTCTGGTAAAATTATAAGCTGAAACAGAAGTGGATTTATTGAATTTATTGATTTCTGTAAGTTATTTGAAGTAAAAGACAAGGTTCTGTGAAGAGGAGCAAAATCAAGCTCAAAGGTGTTGTCGATCTACCTCTCTGAAATTTAGTGTTATATTTTCTCCATTAACAGTCTAGATAACAAATGTCAGCTTGAAAATCATCTGTAGCTCCAAAAGTGAAGTCAATGAACAAAGTCCTACAGACTGTAGTTAAGAACTTGGAGAGTAGGTCCCAGTTATTAGGGAGTTATTGCCATATTTGTGAGAACCAACAAGGTACTGTACAGAATTTCTCAGCCATCAAAAGGGTCACAAAAGACAATCAAGGAGATCTGAAAACTGAAAATGTTATTATAGTCAGAGGAAAAAACTCTTCTTAGCTTGCTGTTCTCTCATCCTTTATGCTTAAGTATTCCCTGTCAGCTTTGCAAAATATGTGCACAAGTTGACATTGACTATCTTTTGTTACTTTTGGTACAGGTGTAGTTACCTTGCTGTTATCTCCATGGTAGTGTTTTATGTAGCATAAACCTCTCCAAGCCAGAATAAGTGTGAATGACTAATAATGTGTGTTTATCTGTCTAATACTAACTTAACCTTGCAAGCAGCAACAGTGTTTGTGTTAGAATCCGGGAGATATGTTCAAGGCTTTGGTGTATTTTTAAGATCACTGGATATGAATTTATATGAATTTGTATGTTATTTCAGTGTCAGAAGGGCTGTTACAAGTGCAATGAGTCTGGGTTATGATGTCTGCCTCCTTTGCAGGTGATCAGCCCTCAGCTATGACAGTGCAACTGCTGGTGTAATGAGTCATTAACCCAGCTCAGTCAAGAGTGATCCTGCTTCAAAGAATCTTGTGCTAAAACTCTTTTAAGCTAAGCCAAATAATTTGATAAACTTGAACTAACTAATGGCTGCAGTTATATTGGCTGCTTTAAGCAGGCAACAGTCTCCAGTGAGTGTTGAGGAAGCAGGGAAGCGTGGCTGCTACCTAAATCAGCTACAGCATTGTGGTACCATGATAAGTTACCCTTGTAACTAATACACTTCCTTTCTGTGCAAGGAAAAGAGAATAACCTGGTCTTAGGATGTCTCAAGGACTGGCTGGTTAGTATTATACTGCTCATATGTTGCTGCCTGAAGGCTGTATTTATTACAATCCAAATATCTTTTCATTCCATATTCCAGGCTGTTCTTGAAGTGAAGGGATAGCTCACGTCCTGTAACATGCATTGTCAGGCACTATGAAGAGACAATATTAGAGACAACAAACTATTTGTTCTCTCTAAAATTGGGGGGATTGTTGAACTGCAGCAAGAGAAATTTGGAAGGTTTCAACTTGTTTTAAAATGAATTCACACATGATAAATGGTGGCATTTAGAAACTGTTGGAGAGGGCCCTAAAATAAATAGAATGCAAGTTGAAAATATGAAAGCCAGGCTGGAAGGAGATCAGGAGGAAATACATTAATAGCAAACCCCTCCCTGAAATGCAGGGAAGTAATAAAAGGACTCCAAGAACATTCCTATTGGTGAATGTTTTTTGCTATAACCCTTTTCAGAACACTCCATTTAGTTCTGCTGCTTTACAAAAAACTGTTGTTGCACAGATGGATTGTGAATGACTACAGGAAAAAGGGCAAAGCTCTCTAGAGCACAGCCTTGCAGCTCAAGGTAAAGTCTCTCTGCCTTTAGAGGGGTTCCTTTGGGGCACACTCAGCAAGACTCCTCAGCTTTTATTGCAAGTTAGTACAGGCTCAGCACATTTTCTCCACAGCTCTGCAAGACCATAAATATGGAGGCTAATCAGTGCTTGGGCAGCAATCTCCAGTACAAGGCAAGGAGTATGGTTCTGTTCTGAAGAGATTCTTACAGAGACCAATGGTTTTATCCTGTGCATCTGGCATAAATCTATGGCCTTGGATAAATACATCAGCCAGCAATAAATTACACAAGAAGCAAGTCTTGAGAGAAATTATTGGATTCTTTACCTCCTTCTCCATCTTTCAGAGGAGTATGCACTAAATCAATATAAAGACTTTTAGTTTTTTATACATACATTTGTGTGTGTGTATAGAAATATATTTTTACATATGTATACATACATGTATATAAACCTCCATTGATATGTATGTGGTAATGTAATTCTTTAATGAAGACACAAAGGAGCACTGGTCAGAAGGGTTACCCAAGAGGACAAAACTCCAACTTACCTTTGTAAACCACATTTGTGCATATTAGGTTGGTTTTTTTTTAACATGTAATAACATGTAAGCCTTTGATTTGAGAACGACCAACATCCAGTAAACATTCAGTAAATGTTATTGGCAGAATAACTTTTCAGGAAGGAATCACAAAAATTGCATTGAACGTAGACATTGTTAATAGTTATTCAGTATAATCATAGTCTACTTTTTTTACTTAAGCAAAAGCATTTCAGATAGAACTGAAAATCTTCAGCTTGAACTGGGATTGGGGAAGGGACATTACTCACTTGGAGGTAGTCACTACCTCTCTTTCTGCAACCAGAATACCCTAACATTCCAAAGTAATACAAATACTGTACAGGTAGTATGTGCTGGCTTGAAATGTGAAACCAAGGTCTTGAAAATCTAGAGGACTATATTTTGATTTAGAATAATAGAATGGTAGGGTTGGAAGGGACCTTTAGAGATCATCTAGTCCAACTCCACTGCAGAAGCAGGTTCACCTAGATCAGGTGGCATAGGAACATGACCAGATGGGTCTTGAAGACCTCCAAGGAAGGAGCCTCCACAACCCCTCTGGGCAGCCTGGGCCAGGGCTCCCTCACCTCACAGTGAAATCGTTTTTTCTTATATTTAAATGGAACTTTTTGTGTTTAACTTTAGATAACTCTGGCATCTTGCCTACAGCTGGATTATTACAGTTACTCTTCCTGCATTCTTTCTGAGGTCTCTCAAAGACAATTTTCACTTTCCCTTCTGAGTGGCTGACGCTATTGTGGTATCACAGTGTGCTGCTGCTGAACAGCTGATTCCTGCTACGCTGTATGGGGCTGTGTTTCTGATGGATCCCAAGTAAATATTCAAATAGAAAATGTTGCATAATCTCTGATTACCATTTTTACAAATCCTGAGATTCCATTAACAATGTCATAAAACAGCAACAATATGCCTGAGTTTCTTTAAGGTGTAAAGTAAGTCCTTCCACAAAGGGAAATCACTCTGACATATGAACCGGCTGTGGAGAGAGAATCATACCCTATAGTATTTTGTTGTTCCCAAGATAATCCAATTTCCTTTGAGATTTGAGTGTTTTTTAAATGCTAGTTTTCTGTAGTGTCCAAGACCTATAACAGTTTCTTGTCTCATTTTATTTTAACAGCTCTAATAAATCATAATCTGATGTAACTCGGTAACCTTACAGCTATGGGGTTTGTAAGCATTGTAAGAATTTCTTCCCTGCTGGTTAGCACAGATGAGAGCAGAAGCAATCCAGAGCATCGCAAGAATTTCTTCATCTCTTTCAGGAATAAGCTTAATAAAGCAAACTTCTTGTTGTGGGAAGGCACTCAACTGATTCCAGGAAAAAATACGAAATACAGCAAACAAATAAGCTTTGGTGATTTGAATGACTTAGATGATCTACCAGATTCATACATGAAAAACCCATGTCTTCCTTAGTTTCAGACTTGTTACCATGTTGGTGAATTGCAGTAAAACCTTTCAGAAAATGACTGTCATTCACTCATGCTGAGAAGTGTTACAGTAGATGCTCATAACTACAGTAGCATTGTTAGATGATGTGGGCCAGCTTGATTAAAATGCCCAGATGCTCATAACTACAGTAGCATTGTTAGATGATGTGGACCAGCTTGATTAAAATGCCCAGAGAGCTTGGAGGCCCAGTCAGAGCAGTCCAAAAAGGAACCTGTTTTTTTCCATCAAGTGACAAGTTCTCATTTTCTGAAAAGTAAATCTTAAAGCTGAGTGTATTTTGAAAATCTTGGCTATGTAATTTGTCTGTTAGCTACACTAGCTACTACTTTTTATTTTTCTCTAAAATAAGTTTTCCAATCTCTCTATGAGTTACTGTTGTATTAGGCGTGCATCAGGCAGAAAAGAGAAATTTGGAGTTATCTTTGCTTTGTGATCATAGAAGTCACCCTGATTGTGTGTTTTGCTATTAGATATTACCTATAATTTTATGAGAAAATCTAGTGAATTTATGTAGTTAATTTTTGTTAAATA
This sequence comes from Urocolius indicus, assembly GCA_013401255.1. Lineage (NCBI taxonomy): Eukaryota > Metazoa > Chordata > Aves > Coliiformes > Coliidae > Urocolius > Urocolius indicus. The sequence continues at coordinate 32,476 of WBNH01002608.1, read as the reverse complement.
TATATTGTATTGATATATAAAGCAACGAAGGGACAAGCAGGCATCCTCTTGTCTGTTCAAAAGATTGTTCTGCCAGGTCTGTGAGTAGTGCTTGAGTCACCAGAGACCTAAAATGATATTACACAGCAATAATTCAAGATTTATCTAGTTTTAGGAAACAAGCCACTTGATTTTATATTACAGTCAAAATAACCCCCAGCCCTACATTAAAAGGATATTAAGAGCCCTTGCAGTGAGATAGTCGTGCAGAAAAAAAGGGGAGATAATTATGTTAATTATGTTATCTCTAAATGCTGTGCTGTAATATAAAATGGAGCTAAATTGAAGTTGTTTGAAGCAAACTTAATTCTGGTATTCCTGAATGAGAGTATTGGAGTTTATTATTTATAAATTGATTTTATCTGTGTGATTTCCTGGTCTGTTAAACAGGCAAACTGAGTCCAACTGGAAAAATCTTGTGTGAACCACTGTATAGCTAATATCTTTAAATTCACCACAGTGACTTGGGTTTTGCATTAATGGATTGATTAATAATAGAAAGTGCTATCCTGATGTGTGAACCAGCACAGTACTGGATTTCACACATGGTTCCTGAGGGCAGAGGAATTGTGCCATAAAAAAGCCTGGATTCCCCTCACGTTTCAAGATACAGTCACAGTCTTTTCCTCAACTCTCTCATTCCAGTCCTGTCCACTTCTCTACTTTCTGTTTCCTTCTTGGATTTGTCCTGTCTCTCCCAAACGTTTCTTGCTTCTCATCTACTACTGCCTTCTTCTCCACTCTGCTTTTTCCCAGGTCCTTGTCCTTATGTGGAGAATTTACTCTAATAATCTCAGTTTCTCTCTTAACCTCATGATCTCAGATAATATCTAAGTTCTTAATCTGTTATCAGTCAGCTTCTATTTTTCCACATGCTTGTTTCTTCCAGTCCTGCATTCCCTGATCCAAGTCTCCTTTTTGCCAGCTGTTATGACACGACTTTGGCTGGCTCTCTGTGTTCTGGTCTATACTGGTTGATTGTGTCCATCTCTGTCCATCTCTTGACTTTTGGGTGTCTCAGTGCTTTTTGCTGCCTGAGTGCTAGGAAGGAAATAGCTAATGGTAGCTGAAGGAGAACAAGAAACTTCTTTGCACTGACTTCATGAGACTGGATTTTAACTTGTAGCTACAGCATCTGTGAAATGCCTAATGACATCTACAGGTGTCTTTTTATTTGTATGTTTTAGTCTTGGCCAAATGTCAAACATTTAATGTTTCTGAAGTCTAATCATGCTTTAGGAGAGGGTAAAATTGTGATCGTGTAAACTGGCACTGGGGAGAAACCTTGGGCGAGACGTCTCCTCCCGCCCGTAGCTGTCATCTGGGAGCTAACCAGGAGGGGGGGATGTTCTGTGGGCGGCGGGCACAGGTACAGCTACTCAGCACTGCTGCCGGGCTTCACTCTGCAACGGCAGGCCAAAGCAGAGCTCAAAGTTGGCAGCAAGACGAGAAGATCCCTAGACTGTTGACTTTTTTTTTTTTTTCCCTTTCCCCAGCTTCTGGCTCAAAACTTGGGGTTTTTGCGCAATGAATAACTAAATAAGGCTGTAGCTTTGCAAAACAGTCTGTAAAAAGGACACACCATTGCAATGTCTGTCATAGTGCTGAGCACTACAAAGAGCCTCATCTATAGCTGTGGGTTCAGTTATTGAGTAAACTACTCTGCATTGGACTCCTTTCCTCAGCTGAGAGGATCCAGAACTGCTTCCTTCGTGGTGTACTCGCTTTCAGCCTCATTACATGCAAGGGCATCATGGATGAAACAGACTGTGGGCAACCTTGTGGTATGACCCTCAAACAGCTCAGCATGGATGAGGCTTAGCACCTGAGCTCAGCATAGAATGAGGCTAGGTGTGTTGGGGAGGCAGGCTGCCCCAGTGTAGGTTAGATCCTGCCCTCAAATGATGATAAAATATGCAGGAGATTGTTTCTGTGAAACATGGAGTGTCCAAGAGCACCCTCAGTGGAGACAGTGGGATTTTGAGCCATTTACAACAGGAGCCAGAATGCAAAGTACCCCATTGGTCCTAGTGCTTCTTTGCCAATGAAATGCATTGAAGACAAATAAAACTCAATTACAAATAGGATAACCCACAGTAACAATTCAGATAGCACATGGGATGAAAAACTAATGTCGCTAAAAAGTCATGAAAATTAATACTATTTGATTAGATCCAAACCAGTGGTATCAACTGATTTTGCTCATTTAACCTGTCTCCTGATCGCAGTACGGCCGTCATTTAGCTGCAGGGTGGATGTGTTCATACTGAACTATTAATCTGTTTCAAAATGCCATAACATTTCCATGAAGAACTTCCTAATTTTTTTTTTTCAGAAATTAAATGTCTGTTTAAAGTTCATTCCCTACTGCTGCAACTAATTGAAATGAGATTTGGTTTATCTTTATGACATGAAAATGAGATGGAGTTTCATAATAATAACAATAATGATAACTCTATAGATTTTAGGACTAGTAGTTAATAATTCTAGTAATATGTGGAGGTTAGAAAAGAGTAATGCAGCATAAACAGTCCATTGTTATTTGTTGAGTTGCGGGATTGGGTATCAGTTAACACCATTTTTAAAATTTTGTGCCTGTTTTTCTGCTCTCATTGAATTTTAGTCAAGTGCATTAATTAATTTTGCCCCAGTATATGATAGTTTAAGTAACTTTTTTTTAACTACTGAACAATCTAGCCCATTAAAAATGCATTTTATAAAGGGAAATTCTTGAAAAGCAAAATGCTAAGCAATATAAACTTTCATCAGCCACCTATCCTCCTCACCTCTCCTGCGAGTATATGATCAGGAGTTGGCCCTGCGGGCAACTGTAGCAGTTTTTGCTGCAATTTGAAGGTGAACCTGAAGGTCCTTCTTTCCCAAGCAGATGCACTGAAGTCAAGGAGGGACAAACAGGATCTGTGCTTTGTCCAGAGTCTAGCCCAGTGGCAGAAGTCCTGGGGTTACTTCCTAGTTCTGTTTGAAGGTTTTTTAATCCAAAGTCTTTTGAATCACTCAGTACCTAAACCTATACAAAGCACTGGTAGAATGAGCTCCTTTGGAAGTGTTGTGAGACTGGCTATTGCACCAAAACCATTTGCTAGAAAAGAGCAGGGCTTTTTTTGAAATGTTATGTTTTATATGTATATGTGCTGACTATGTCTATACGTGTATATATATCTCTACACATAAACTCTATACATGTATTTTAATGATTACTCCAAATGTGTTTGTTGTTTTTTGAACAATCCTAAGAATTGTGTAACTTTTATATGGTTTTATATGGTTTATGAATATTTCAAAGCTCTTGCTGCTTATTATTATGATTTGAGGAAGAAAAGTGGGAATATATCCCTGTGAAATGCAAGAGTATATCCCAGAGGTCATATGCGTGTTCATTTTTCCTCATGGTAGTGTTCTTTTTTCTGTTTTACCTTCTTTTTTTGCTTTTATTCACTGAAGCTGAAGGTCATACAACCTTCCATATGTGGAAAAATACAGCCAAGTTGTGCTATGGGAGGTTCAGGCTGGATATGAGGAGGAATTTCCTTACTGAAAGGGTTGTCAGGCATTGGAACGGGTGAGGTGGTGAGGTGAGGTGGTGGAGTCACTGCCCTGGAGGTATTTAAGAGAAGTTTGGATGTTGCACTTAGGGAAAAAGGTCTAGTAGTTGATAGGGCTGGGACAAAGGCTGGACTTGGTGATCATAAAGGTCTCTTCCAGCTGAAATGATTTTATGATTCCATAATATAAATAACTACTGATTGCAAAGGACATTTTGGGAAGTAAGGCAGTGTTTAAAAACCTGCTTCCTAGAATGTTGCATTCTCGACAAAAATAAACATAAGGCAAGCACTGTATGGGGGACAGGTGTCTGGGCTAGCTTAGCAATGCACTTGTATGCTGCTGACATGAGCGGGTCAGTGAGAACAGCAGGAGAGGTGAGGAGCCAACAAACACAGCTCCTAGATTTGTGTTTGAAATTATTTATGTAGGAAAGAGGAGACAAAATCTGATCAATAGATTTGAGAGTCCTGACACTTTATATAGTTCAGATTTCTCAGTCAAAAGAAGATAGCACCTAACATCCATGGTAGGTAAGGGTCAGAACAGTGACCATAAAAGCTCTTAGCACACTTAGATTTAGGACCTTTTTACCTTGGGGACATAGACCAGCCCCTCTGTGTGCATCAGGGTAGGAAAACAGAGGGTGAAGATTTGAGGAAGGATGGGAGGAGGGAAGCTGCCCACGTGGTTGTGCCTTGATGGTTTGGGGAGGAAAGGAATTGTTGTTACTAGAAGTAGAGTCTCCAAGGGGGACTCAGCTGGGCCCTTTTGGGAGGGAATGGAAGGAATTAGTTGACACAAAGAACAATTGGCTGTAATGGCTCTTTCAGATGGTGATGTTTTATTGTGTAAATGCATGTTTATAGGTTTTTTTAAAATGCAGATTTAACAGCTAGCACTGCATTTTAGACTTTTGGAAGAAAGCATTCATTGACTCAACAAACCACTGCCTTTATTTAAGCTGAAAAGTTTCCTCATGATGAAATGTATTTGGGCAATGTTAAATGAATGTATTGCATAATCAGTCTGTGAAGCTGCTGGCAGAGCCAAGGTATTAGAGGAGGTGCACAACAAACAGCATCTGTAAGGTATCTTTGAGGATATAAACCTAAATATTACCCTTATTCTTGTGCACATAGCTATAAAATGGAAACAAACACACCTCATTAGTGTTGGAAGCCAATATACTGTTTATTTATAAGTGCTGCCATAGAAAGTATGGCTTAGGTTTTTTCCGTGCAACATCACTGATTTCAGTGGGAGCAAGTAACTTCAACAGGATAAGGATTTGCTTGAAAAAGTCTTTTACACATCTGCTTCCAGAACTGCAGTCTGTATCTGCTCTTGCTTTTACTGCTGACTCATGACAGGTTCAGTGAGAAAAAACATTGGCCTCCGTTTTTTTTTATTACCCCTATGATTAGCTTGTAGTATGGACAGGTTGGCTTGAATAATCTCTCATGATAGTGCAAATTAGCAATGATTGGCCTGCTGTTTGCTGAATATTGTCCTTAAGAGCAAAAATTAGCTATGAGCAGAAGGAGTTAGAAGAGGTTTTTGTGTAAGGAAATAGAAACTTTGTTCCTTGGGACTTAGTTTTGAAATAACGGAGATGACTCCAGCTGTCCTCTGGTGGCAGACTGAAGATTCAGGTCCAAATACTCCTGTTAAACTCTTCAGTTCAGGGGAATCAGCAATGCTGTGCCTTTTTCACCTCATTCTACATCCTGTGTAAGTGCTACTGTCTGGACAGTCCTCTTTTCACGGAGGATTGTTCTTAGCACCCTTCTGAATGCTTAAAAAGATTTGTTCTCTCTTTAAGCCTTTCAATATCATCATCCCTGGAAGTTTTGCAGAAGATGAAATTAAAATATGCTTTGAAACCTTTGAGCGACCAGGATGGCTTCTGTGGGGAGCACATTGGAACTGCTCTGTCCCTTCAGAGCAGCCTGTCTGCTTTGCCAGCCCTCTTACCCAAGTGCAGTTCTCTCACGTGAAGCAAGAGCACAATCAGTAGGCCACAAGGGCAACCCCAGAATAAATTTTCAAAGACATGTTCTTAACTGTCTTCACAATAAGAGATATAATGACAGTGCTGACATGGAATGGCACTGAAAGACTTCTGTAATAGAGCAGCTCAATTTTTTTGTGTGTTTAAAGGAAAATTGCGTTTTCTACTGTGAATGTTTTTCATGACAGGTGCCCGCTTTCCTCTAAGCATGACAGTATCTTGTTAAAAAACACTTCCAAACTGATGTATTTAATTTGAAGATGAATGTTTTTCATTTTTTGTTACCTGACAAGAAGTAGGAATTTTGCCAGGAGAAAACACTGATGTGGATAAAAAAGGACATAATTTTCTTAGGAAATGAATTACTGTTTTCTCTTTCACTCTGTCTTGTATCTACACCTGTAGACAATTGCTTAGATTGTGAGCATCAGTGATAACCATTTTAATATTATGCCATATTTTAGGGAAACTGTGTGTAAAAAATACATTATTGAGCACAACTAGTGCATATGGGAGTTCCTAGGAAATACTCAGGGAAAGTGACAGAATGAAAACCTAAAATTCATAATGTGAGTTGAAATTCTGGCAAGAAACATGGCACATCAGCTTAGTCAGAGCTCTATGGTCACGTGGGAGTTACACAGTCCTCACCACAGCTAGTTAATGCTTAGGATGTCTGTGATTATAGCACACTCATCTATTGCATTATGGAGATCAGAGCAAAATCCAGAATAACACCAGTTCCATCCCCACTGGTTAAATTACGTATTTGTTGGTGGCTTTTTAGCAGCTATCTCAGATATATCTGGGACTTGGTGGCATATCTGTTCATGCATTGCACAGGAGGCCTGAATGAAGCTGGGAGAATGGCCTGATAAGAGTGCTTGGTAAGATAATGCATGGTGTCATTTGTGACTTTGTATTTCTTGGCTTGCATCATCCTGAGCTTCTCTAGATACTTGCACAGTTACCTATTTCCGATATCTTCTGAAGAGAGAAAAGTAGCTAGATAAGGGACAAATCTAGCAGTAAGAATTGTATCTGTCTCTCACAGATGATGCAGACGTGATTAGTTGGCCTGCAGCGCATTTGGTATCGACAGAAATGTTTTTTGAAACATGCTGGACTCAAACAGCATGGTGAATCTTTCAAACAATGTAGAAAACAGAAAAGGTTAATCTTCATTATCCAAGGAGCCTGGATTGCTCATGTAGCATGGTTTCTTCTATCACATTTTTAATAGATGTAGACATGTTAAAGCTGTAGGAGCTTACACAAAGAAAGAAATCTCTTAATGGCATTGCAAACATTAACCCAGTAAACCAGCACGTTTGGCACATATTTAATAAGCCTTTGAGCAACATTTCTTGGAATCATTTAGAATTTCCTAAAGGACAAAAATCTCATTATATATACTATTAACTTTTTAGTGTTGAGGTCTCCATATTTACTGAGATGAACATGTTGTATTTTAACACACAGTGGAATGATCATAAATGTTTTTAAAGGATGGCACATCAGATAGTTAATCAGATTTTAATTTCTCTTGTTATGTTTCACAGAAAGGAGGTCTTTGTTTTTCAGTGAACTGAGTGCAAGCAGAATGATTTCTTAGAACTACCTCAGGAGGCATTGTAGTGTCAATTAAATGTATAAGGTAGCCCTTGGGGATGAATGCAACACTTATTTCTACCCAGTAAACCATGTCCTGGTTGGTAGCAACTCCTGCTAATGACTGACAAGGAGAAGCTTTTGATGTGTCAGCCGAAGGTACTCTTGGTAGGCTTATTGCTTTGCTATCTGTGCAACACTCTCCTCCACAGTATGGGGTATGTCCAGAGGAGTCCCAGCATCCACACCAAACCCCTTGCTATGGCAGCAGCCACTTCAAACATAGTTTCATGAATAGGAGCTCATTTGACCCTTGACCACAACCAGCCTCTAAATTGGCAGACAGAGAATCAGAGTAATTTGTATCATTTCAATTAGTTACTAGCTGCATAACAGGGAGGTCATGACTTTTTTGGGATGATTATTGCCCATGGCAACCAAACTTCAATGTACCATCAGTTTCCAAATACTTTCACTTAATAAATGTAAGTTCATAAACAAGGCCCAATTGTTGGGGACACAACAAAGCTAATTATCTGCACTGCTACCGAGTGAGCGGAAGATGACATAACTTTGTCGGCAAAATCCTTTTTATTAGCAACAAAAAAAAGTCACTGATAAATGGCTTTAATAATGTTGGCTGAATGAACAGTATTGATCTTTGACTATGTAAAATGGCGAGGAAAGGCAAGTTTATGTAAGAGCACTGTTGTTGTACTATTGAGTGCAGGCTGGTTTTGTTTCACAGTTTGTTCTATGCACCAAAATTCTGAAATTCTAAAATCAATGTTGCCATTGTTGGACCAAAACAGCACACCCTTACCACAGACAATGCAAAGAATTTCAAAATACAGATAGCTCCCTGATACATACAGATTGGATTGTAAGAAACATTGGGTTGTTTTTCCTTCTTGAAGAAAGGGCAGCTTGTTCCAGGGTGCAGACAATGGTGTGTCTACATGCCTGTGAAACTTCATGAACCCAGTGCAATAATTCAAGCCTTTGATTTGAAAAATGTTTTGTATGTCTTCCTCCACATCTGCAAATACCTCCACTTTCCCTTGATGCCAGCCAAGAGTTGTTAGCAGGCACATGTTTTCCACATGAGGAAGAAAAAAAAAACCTTAGGCACGTACATAAGTTTTGCTATTTGGCTTTTGTTTTTTGAATTAAAATAAAGGTTTCCTTCTTTCATGTCACAATCTATTAGCCACTGAGATACCTGGTATCACAGTTCTTTCCCCTTCACCCCTGCATTTGTAGCAGATTTGACGGTGTGTGGAAACCAACACAGGCACTGCGCTGTGACTGCGTCACCTGCAATCAGCTGGAGATGCTGCTAAGATTAATCATGACAGTAGGCAATATTTTCAACATTATTAGAAGAGAAACCTAATATTTTGGGACATCAGGGATCTCTGAGCTGTTGTCCATCAAACTGAGAACCTTCATTTTCTACTCCTTGGATGGGTAACCTTAACTTTTAACCATTTCGCAGACAGAAGATTCATACAAATAAACATACAGGCACACTCAATATAATGTACCAGATGCATGAAGTTAATCCTAGATGCTCTTTGTGGTCACTCTCAGATTATTGTACAAGTGGGAACATTGTTGTCAGACCAAGTCTCTGTCTCCTCTTTAGGTTTTAGTGAACCACTATTCACTACCTTAACTCCCCACCCTTCTGATAATTCATTTATAAATCTGTGGGCATCTGCAAGACATAAAGCTGGACACTAGTGTTTAGCTAACATCTGTCCATTCTACTGCACAGACTGCCAGGGGGAATTAATTCACTTTACCAATGATCTCAAGCATGGTTTTAATTAACCATATTTAAAGTATGCTTAAATTTTGAGGCCTTAGGTTGTACAGAAAAAACCACTATGATGTTTAATGAGTTTAATTGAGCTGTTTAGACATCATTTTTGAAGGATAGAGTTAATGCAGCTTTTGTCTGAAGCTGAAGAAGTGCAATATCCACGTTAATGGCCTGGGAATTTTCATCAGTTAAACTTTTTTCTTGCAGCTGTTGGTTGTAGGTCAGTGACATAAATTTTATTTAAGGCTTCCTCCTGCAAAACTTTATTATGGATGGTAGAGATTATTGTCAGTGATACTGTGCACAGCAGTAAGTGCAACCTTTCATGCTAAGGACTTGCAGGGTCAAGCTGTGCTCTATTTGCAGGAGTAAGCAGTGCCTCAGGTTAGAAGATATGGGGATCGGGCTCATAAACTTCAGGAAAATCTCCAAGATCATATATGGCATTAAGCACATTTAGTCCCTCATGAATGCAGTGGAAGTTGAAGGCACTCAGTATCTTCTGGAATTTGGCTCGGAATAATTGTTTTCAAATGGGATTGCAATATCTGATTTGATTTTCAAAACAACCATAGTCCTTACTCAGAAGGGAAGGCTGACACTATTATGAAAAAAAAAAATCAGGTATTTTGTCCTCACTCAGCAGAGAGCCTAAACAACTGTCTTCTGATTTATACAGAAAGCTCAGTGCACAAGTGATCTAAACACTGCAGATTTGAGGTGGATTTGTGTATTTAGTTTCAAGTTGTGCTTGAGAAGCTAGTGATAAAGCTTTTTAATTTTTTTAAATCACCAGTACATTTTTTGACAGAAATGCTCTGCAGAATGTTTTGGGGCCTCCTCATTACATTTCAATACATTGCTCTGAGCTCACACACAGAGGTGAAGATGATTCTGGAATAAACCAGAATTTTGGTAAGGTACTGTAAAGATACACAACTATACACAACCAGCACTTTTCTTCTGTTCTCATTTGAAACATTGTCCTGAGAGACACTGAGCTTCCTTTCTCTTCACAAGTGCCAAGATTCTGGTTTAGATATAATTTTTTTTCACAGTTAAATTCCTCTGGATTTCAATGGCAGCCGGCCTTGTTATAGCCTCTGAAACTGCTCAGAAAGGCTTTCAAGTTTGGCCCATTATGGAGCTCAGCACACCTACAAGTGCTGTCCATACGTAACTAACCATGAGAGTCAAAGAAACATTGCACCTCATCTGGGATGAAGCCCATAATCATCTCCTAACATTCCCACTTAGTGGCATTATACAAAGTCATTAACAATCTCTGTAAAGAAAAATGACTGTTGAGACAGCAAATAAAATCCAATCACTTGTGTTCCATAATACTTTCCAAGTAAACTCCTGTCTCCTTCCCATACCCTTTCTTCCCCCCTCCCCTCCATGATAAATTTCTGAATATTTCTAGAACCTTTTCACACTCCTTTGGCAGCTGATCCTATTCCACCTTATCCATCATCATTGCTGCCTTGAGAGCTGATTCATTTATCTCGTTGCTTCAATGCTGTCACCCAGAGCTTTGGATACATAGACCCAATTTCTTGGATTTGGTCTTTCATGTGGCTTCTTCCCTGCTGGCATCCACTCAATCATCCCCTCTGCCGGCTGATCTCCTAAGCTCCTCGTATGTCATACACTTCTCAACCACCTGGTGGTTACACAGAGAATCCGCTTTTAGAGCTTTCTTTCCCCTTACATTCCTTGTTTACTATCATATAATGCAAGGTTCACCTTTTTGTGTCTATGCATCTTTGCAAGACTGCTTGTTCTTAATTACAGACAAAGCATAACAATGCAGACAAAAGATGTTTTTGTGTGTGATTTGTGTAATTTTTTATGTTCAGAATAGTTTTTCCCCTCTGGAAAAGAATTTCTAATTCCTGTGAAATTCAATTTTATTTTATATCTTCTTTTCTTTCTTGTTTCTTTCTGCCTATCTTGTCCCTAAGTAAGTTAATTACAGTTACAAATAATGTGTGTACTCTCTTCCCTGCTGTTGCCACCAGATCTCCCCTGCTACCACATACTAGGATGTTATCTTGTTATGCCCCTTGTTTTACACGTGCCACAAACTCTTTGCTAGATGAGACTCTGCCATTTGAAGTTCCTTCTTTTCCTCTGTTTGCCTTTCCACCAGTACCAACACAATTAATATTCCTTGCTGCAGGTAGCATCTTCTGCATATTCCAGCACCTTTTGCTCTCTGAACATAATTCTTATATAACTCTTGATATGATAAGTCATACTGGCCAGAGTTAACCTTATTACTAGAGATGTACTGAGCAATCTTGCAGTCGTGAGATACCAGGGATATTTCACTAATGGGAAATCTGCTTCCTATACAAGATTGATTTTACTTATGACCTTTAGCTGGAATGTTACCTGTAAATTCTTACGTGCATTAATTTCTTGTTTTCTCTTGTCACACGCTGTCACTGTATGTGTATCGTGCAGATTTGAAGTGTTATGAACTGGTCATGCAACATGGTCTTGAAGGAGGATTTGAAGTTATTGCAATACATTTCACTTTATTGGTCTAAAGTATCAGGACTCCTGTACTGCCCTTAGTACACTGACGTTAAGAAAGCTACAAATCCTAACACAGAATTTTCTGTTACGTACTGAGAATTATTTCAATGCACCTGCTTAAGGTTTTCTCAATGTGAATTAGTAAGGGATACATGGCTACAGTACTCAGTATACTAAGACCAGGGTTTGAAGACACGAGATTAAACTTTAAGATAAAAAATTTGGTTTGATTTTCTAATGTCACCTTTTTTTCCAATGTGCTTTTTGTGGCATCCCAGTCACACAGAGTATTTGGGATTCTATCTTTCTCCTTCTAACAGATCTTATTGTCATTGCTGGTAAATTTGACTTCATCAAACTGTAAAAGTGAGTCATGAATGAAGGCTGAATATTCCCCTTAAAGATGGATTACAGCTCACACTTATTACAGACATCAATGTGGAGGTACTGTGGCCATTGTTATGCAAGAGGACAGTCCCCTTTGACCTTAGAATATGTGTCTGTATATAGATGAGAGGACCCTTACTGTGTCCTATAGAATTTTTTCACTATTAAATAATTTTGGAGACCTTGTGGGGAAATCACCTTCCTAGTGCTTCTTTCTGTTTGCTGTAGATAATTGTCTTTAAACAAACAAATTAATTTAAATCTCTAGTTCTGTATAGACTATATACATTTGAGTGTCTTATTAAGTAAGAAATGAAACGCATTACAGATCATTTAGTAAAACAGACATCCCATTTCCTTACTGCTGAAATGATTGCAAGTAATATTCCCATTAGGTAAAATGAAGGCTGCCATCAACAAAGAAATCTGTCACTTCCATCCTTCAAACTCTCTTTATGTCAGTCATTAAGTATTTTCTTACTTCTCTTTACAATATTCAAATTGCTCTTGAATAGTCTGGATTTAGCTCTGGAATTACGAACAAATTAGGTCAAAGGAACTGTATGAATGAAATATCCTGGATCACTCTGCATTAAGTTAATGACAGCATTTCTGTGAGTGACAAATAGCACCTCAGTTCAAATGGCATAATACTGTATTCAAAGTGCCGGCCACATTAGTCAAACTGTGTTGGACAAGTGATTCCTAACATTAAAGATAACATCTTCACAGATAAAGCAACTTCTGGCATGACTGTGTTCAGTTCTCAGAAGGTCTCTACCCATACTACAGAAACACTCCTGTGTACAGCAAAGGAGGACTGAAATATTTATATCAGATGAGTAAGTAGTATATTACCTAGAAGAAGAATGCAGCTGGGGGGTCAGAGTCTGTAACGCATCTGATGGCTTTGTTTTGTATAATTGAGAGAAGTGCTCATGAAGAAGACCAAAGCAATAGCGTGGTCATGCTATAGTAAAAGTGTTTTCTTGCTTCCTAAGATTGGTCCAAAAAATTTTAGAAAAGAATGGAGAATCATTCTCAACATTACATCAGTGCTAGATGCTCTTCTTGTCTTTGACCTTCTGGTCAGTTCTAATTGCTGTGTTTTGAAAAAGATATAGCAGAAATACCAAAGATCTCCAAAAGAGCAATAAATAGTGTTAGCAGCTTGCAAAAGTTTGTAGGAGCCAAAATGTGGTTCCTGTGCTTAGTTCAACAAGCAAGTTACTGTTATTTTTGTGTACACAGTAGAAAAAATGTTGGTTTAAGTTTCATCCCAGTACCCAGAGAACCATTGCACAGATGGAACACTACTGAAAACAAAAAGCTTTTTGAAAATACAATATATTAGGTTATGGAGGTCCCTGTCACTAGTCAATGATGCAGAAACACGGAAAAAGAAAAGATTAGGCCATGATATGAAGAATAAGAACATCTTCAGATACGTTAGGTAAGAAAGGAATATATAAGCCATCTTCAGAATAAAATCACCTGGTATTAGGAATTTCCCCAATGGATATCTTATTGCATAACTGTCTGTTATAGGGATTTTATGTCTCATACTAGATGGACCATTGGTCTGATTTAGTATTGAAACTCCTCTCTTTGTTCCATCATTTTCTCTTAGGGATACTTCCCATCAAAGTCTGCAATGTCATTTGAGTTAATTCATTAATTTTCATTGGCTTCTGCACTGTCTTAAGCTGGGTGCACTGACAAATCAATTAAAGTGTCTTACAACAATTGAACCTCATTCTGGATCTCACTGAAGGCTGCTTGTCAGCTGATCCACCTCCAAATGGCTACTTGATCATTTGGGTTGAAGAGTCAAAGTTGGCCTTGTAGAAGACTAGTCACATTGATCACTTCTACTGGTAACTGCAGAAGTAAGTGCATTTCCCAACTGATTAAGTTGGATTTTAATCTTGTTCTACTTATGTTTATTTCACCAGTAATCTGCAAAGAACTTACCTCCTGCTTTATCTGTAAGGTCAATAGGAGAGTTTTCTTTATCTCTCACATTCTTTTATCTGCTTCGCTTCATTTTTCTAATTTCACTAGCTATACAAAATCCATTGTTTCTACTAATGGATTTTTGTCAGATTGGAGATTGAATATCACACACATTTGGTCCTGGTAAACCTATCTTGGCCTAATACAAACTGTCCAAATGACACGAAAATATGGGAATTTGCCCTTATGCGTTTTGTTGTATTTAATTTTTGAAATTGTGTGTTATATGCACCTGACATACTGACTCAGTATGGAGTGACAAGGTAAAACAGTAAAACTACAGTGAAGACAATTTATTGTCCTGTGATCTAGTAACAAAACTCTTGTCACATTTTTCCCTAAATTTTCAAAATACAGCTTTATAATTTCATGTTAACAAAGTCATGAGAAGGGAAAGTAAAAGTAGAAACTGAAGCTTCTGCAGGAGGGTTGGACTAGATGATCTCTAAAGGTCTCTTCCAACCCCTACCATTCTATGATTCTATGAAGGATCTCAGGTAGAATGGGCTGTGGAACTGGAAGAGAGGAGCTTATTATGGCCAAAAGGGAACGTGAGAACATAATTACCTAAAACCAGCTCTTTGTATGCCAAAGGAGGAAGGGCAAATGCTGTAATTTTTTCATGTCTTCTGCAATGTGGTCCTCTGCAAGCAATGACAGGTGTCTTCTATCATATGTCTTTAATCATTAGGGATGGCTTAGGCAGCCAATCTTAGTTACTGCTTGCTTCTTACCATGTTTCACCTGGGTCTAGTCTTCTTACTTCTTTAGAGTTTTAGGAACAGCAAGAGTAGCCATGGCCACCAGTGCAAGCATATGTCAGCTCCAGGTCTGCCTTACTCTCACGAGCTTTCTCCCAATTCTCAGTGAAACAAACAGATCCAGGACTTTGGAGCAGCAGAAAGCATCTTAAACTGCTCAGAACATGGTAAAGGACTCAGTTGTTTTCACGTCTCTAATACATTCTCTCCTAATGTCAGTGGTGATTAGTCCTATGCATCCTTTCATCAGATGGCCCGCATGTGATGTCATGAGAACATGCTGATTTTAAGTGTTGACCCCCAAAGCATAAATCTTATTGTTGTCACAGCAGAACCATGAGTAAGGAGCTGAAGGGTAAGACTCAGGTCATGTAGCCAGGTCATATAGCCAGAGGCTATGAAAAAAGGTCTCACCCCATGATATTATTTGCTTTCCCAGCTACAGTGAAGCTATAGAAAACACAGGTGCAGGCAGTTGCATACTAAGGCAAAGCTCCCATGTCAAAAGTACCATCAGAGGGTAATTTGGGAAAGCATGGAAGAGTGCAGCACTCTTGGGGATTCTGTGGTATTCCACAGCCAGTCTACCCTCCAACTCACCCTATTGGTTGGAACACAAATCCTGTCTTGTTTCAATGCCAGTTCAATGCCAGATCTATAGGCAGATTGATGTCTTGGTGTTAAGATGGCAATACATGCAATATTACCTCTTGCACAGTATGTCCTTTTCTCTTTCTTTTCCTGTTCTTCCTGGCATGTCTAGCTTGAACACTTGCAGTCCCTTAGTCTTAAGCTCAGCTTTCATATGTTTGGATTCCCAGAGAACTTGGGTGCGAGTTTTCCATGGCATTTTATCATGTTTTTTACTAGCCAGTATTTGAGTGGAAGAAAGAAAAAAACCCAAAACAATAGGCAAAGAATTACCCTGAGCATTTTTTTTTAATCTCTCTGAATGTTTTAGGCTTTCTTCACACTGCTTTTGCTTAATCACTTCCGCCAGCTTCATTTGGAGCCTAAAAGATGATGGTCAGATCCAATTTAACATCTCTGGAAAACTCTTTGTTCTGTACAGTGGTGCTAGAAATTTCTCCTTACTCTCACACAACCAGTTAGATCCTTCATTTAGCAAAATGTGGAGAAGCTTGTATAGCTTTTTCTGCCATCAAATGTGTAATTCATAAAGGTGCAGGACTGTGGCTGCCCGAGCGCTGCAGGCTCCATCACCCCAGTACTGCGATTAATAGTTTGCTACTCCTGCAGCAAAATTGTGGCTCTGGGCTTTGTTCTATTTTAACACTCATCCTATATGCTTCTGTTCTCACTTTATTCTACATCCTGTTGCCATCCTCCTGCTCATCTGTCTCTGCCATCTTTAGACATCTTCCACTATCAGGTTGACACCACTGTAAATTCAGTGCCATCAAAGGAATTGCTTCTGAGTTATGTCAGTAAGTAAAGACTTCAGGCTTTTGTTTTTTCTCTTACACCCACCTTTCTTTTCATGCTGTGTGCAACTGGAACTTCTCTCAAGTATATATGTACATTGGTCATCAAAATTCCTTGCCATCAAATTCCACTGCAAAGTCATTAATGTCCTTATCACTTTCTTTCTGGACATTCTTTTACCAAGTGTCAGTGCAGCATGGGATGAAGTGTATGATTTGATGAAGGGCATGTCTGTAATCAAACTGATGTTCACACTGACAGCACGCTGTTTAGATGCCCTGCCCAAAAGGAAAAAAATATTTTGTTTGAGGTAGTGCAGTGATATACCAAAATAATGGAGTGAGTTCTGGGCTCTCTAGGCATGTGCTGTGTTCCCTATTACTGGATTTCTGAACGATGTGATACTATCACTGTACTAGATGTCACAGGTTACCTCTTGGAAATAGTGCAAAAAATTTTAAGGGCCTCAATTTGTTTTCAGAGAAATGTGGACTGTTTAGAGCTCAGATCTCATGGAAAGCTAAGAGTATTTTAAGTTCTAAATAATTTCTGAGATGGAATTCATGGTGAATTTTTAAAATCCTGGTGTGTTTTCCTAAGTCACAGACACTTGAAATGTCAGGCTTGCATATGTGTTACCTGAACATTTATACTATATACATACTATATACTATATGCTATATACATTTATATAACTAAAATCACTTGATCCTGCATGTGACTCCCTGATTACTTACAAATTAACATACATACATAATTGCATATGGATTACATAAGAAAAGTGACATTTCAGTCGTTTTCAGGACCAGGCTCAGTTATCCAACTTGCAGTTTCAGTTGTGTTGTAAGTGCTGGCTTCTATCTGAGAGTAAGTGCTAACTGGTCCGGACCCTGGCTGGCCCTCAAATGACTGAAGAAAATGGCATTGCTCACATGAAATTCAGAGGGGAAAGGCCAGGCCTTAGTCCATTCTGTCATTCTTGTGTTAGCATGTACTAGCCTTGTGTAAAACTTTGGTAAAATAATAAAAAATGTTCTACTTACATAAATGCTGGATAAATCAATGGCTCTTAAAGTGATATTTCCTTGATCCTGTTACGAGTTTATGATGTAGTCTCATGAAAAAAAAAGAAACAGAATATAAAATGTGAAAACTCTGTTGGAAGAAGGTCCAATCTGTCATCACAGGATACACTAAAAATTTCCTTAACTCTTGCCACTATCACAAAATCCACTGCCTAAAATTCTGACATTTTCTCTCTAACAGAAAACAAAGGAGAGCAATATGCACAAGAAGGCAGTAAGAAGGCTGGAGCTATTAGCATGCCATTGTCAAAGGCAGAAATAAAACCCACAAAAGCTAAAGGATTCTGGAATATAGCAGAAATCTCCAGACATGAGTCAGACACTAAAAATGCCCAAACTCATTTAAAAAGCTCTTTGTCACAGTCCAAAAAAACAACATTTTCAGTGTTTTTCCTTTTACTTTGCATCCCGCTATTGCAAGTACATGGCTAATTATGATCTGAATGATATCTATTATTCCTGTGTCCTTCTAGATCAAGCCGGATGTGTTCCAAATATGGCCACAAACATATTACAGTGTCCAGTAAAATCAAAAGAATAAGATAATTCTGTTTTAAGGGTTAATGGTATTCACTCCCACTCAGTTTGACTCATTGGACAAAAGCCCTAGTGTGCCTATTCTAGGCAGCTGTGCTGAACAGTAAAGATTTGGAGTCCTTTGTAGGCTGCAGAAAAAGAAAGTCTTTGTAAACTTCTTATTTAGTATATTCTACCAAACACCCATGTATTAACAGTTAAAACATTTGGAGTTGCAACAGGCTAAGGAAAGTTTGCACAGATAAACAGAGTTATTCTAAATTTTGTGCCTACTAAGGTCTAAATCACAAAGTCTCACTGCATTTCATTTAAAATGTATGTGCAAGAAATCATTTTTCTTAGCAGGGCTATTGTATTCTTTGGGCTTTGTTTCATCACGTTAAAAATGTTAATACAAAATAGCAAAATTATGTACAGTTTGAATCGCTATGTGTTTACAGTAATCTGTGTGTGATCACGCTTCAGAAATGCATCATTTTGATGCTGGAATAATTGTCGTCATTAATGTCGTTGTTCTTGGCTTATAATGATGAAAAGTCAGACCCAAAGACACTAAAAAGAAGACACATCTAGGCATATTCTTTCCTTAGTTGGATATATCCCTCTGAAACAAAATAAGCTATTGTGATATTCTCTCAGCCTTTGCATGCCTCAGCACTTCCCCAATATCCTGGCTGGGAAGGCACGGAAGAACTTAAATACAGAGGCAGCACAGCAGAAATATAAGGAACCGGACTCAATGGGTTCATCCTCAGGCCTAAGCTCTGTTAGTACAGGCATTTGTAACCCCCATGGATTGATTCAGCATTTCCTTGCTCCACTATAGTCTAAAGTATCTAGAGCCAGGACTATGGCTATGTTGTAAGGGCAATAAAAATGAATACAGATAATTTTATCACCCAAACAACAATCATAAAGGAATGGAGGAGACAGAAAGAGTTGGAGGGCACTGGCAAAGGGCGTTTCAGCCCACTATAACCTTTACCTTCTTCAGTCATCTCGCAGGATGCCTCTGTTCTGAACATGTGCATCTGAGGCTGGCTGAGATGACTGAGACCATGTCAGGTGCTAAGTCAGTCTCTTCATCTCTCTATCTAGTTACTCAGTATTTCACAGCCCATTTTATGAGGTGTAGTATTACTTCTATTGCAAAATGTTTCCTTTTCCAGCAGCTGTCTGCTTTGTTGAGTACCCATTGGTGGCTTTTTCTGTCTCAGGGCAGGCTGCATTTCACTGGGATCCTATGGTTATTGCCCAGTTTTTAAAGTGTCCTGAGGAGTAAAGATGTCAAATAAGTGGTTTGCACAGGAATGAAAAGCAGGAAGAAAATTGCCTGTGTATTGGGCTGATAACTAAATCCTGAAGATCTTACTCTGTTTGCAGACTGTAGAATTCCTGTTTACTTGAAGAATCAATTTTATTATGACAGTCAAAATTTTGTTCAGAATTCATGATTCATGCCATAAAGGATGTAGGTGCTGAAGCACAGACACATATCACATTGATTTTAGGGACTCAGAAACAATGTAGATATTTTGCTTTAACTTAAATACGTGTTTAACACAAAGTACATCCACAGCTTGTTATTTGTGCATCTCTCAAGTGCATCAGAACTGAAATATTGATAAAACACTTCAATCTGAGGTTTGAAGTAAAGCTGTGTTTTTTACCAGATGCCAAAATATTTGCTAAGTTTTGAAGGAAAGCCTTAGTATTTTGTCTAGGTATTCAATAATCTCCATTTTATTAAAGATTTTCCTGCTTTAACTGATGCATAGCTATTGCCTTTTGCAGATATTTCAATCCCTATATGATGTCATTCTTCACTGTGTTTATTAAGAGCACAAAAGATGAAGGCACTTACTTAAAAAACATGTTAAAAGTATATGTAATATTACTCTGGTTGCAATTATCTCAGATGAAGGGTTGTGCTTCCTTTTCAAACTGATTTTGATGTACAGATTTGCCAAACTATTTGAAAGCCATAGACACTTTAGCATTCATGACACTATTATTCACTACCATAAATCTAGATCAGATATATGCTGTCTGAATTGATAGTGGGTATTCTGTCTGAGAATAATGTGTTCCCCTTTAACTTTTAGCAGTGACATTGCTTATGTTACATCACTTTTCATGTTACTATGCATCATATTGGTCAAAGATGTCATTATTTATAGCATAGAGATTGTGTCACTATAATTAAAGTTGTGTTAGGGTTTATATTACCTTATAAAAGCTCAGTTTTCAGGAGCTTGTAATTCCATTATCAAATTTATTTTGACTGTGAAGCTTTCAGTTGGGGAGTATAAGAAATGAAGCACACTCTGTAGTCTAAGTGGGGGATGGCCTCATCTTCCAGTTTGGTCTCTGCTAGTCTGACCTTCAGTCACTGCCATGTTTTGGCTGGTTTTGCTTTAGTCAGACATTGAGAGGTAAACAGATTATTGCTTCTTTATATTTTTAAACTGTGAGACAACAGGAAACAAGGATGGGTACACTCTGGGAATCTAGAAAATACCCATTCCTATCTTTGATACCTCCTGAAAGTTGCAAGGTGTCAGCTGGTTTCTGAGCTACATCACCAGGGCAGGGTGTGAGTAGAGATCCAACCACAGAGCACAGCCACAGGCTGCAGACCCTTTGTGTTGGAGTATTATACTGTAACCTCCCAGTTCCTTTGGGTGCTATCCCTGTTACCATAGTGCAAAATAAAAAACCCAGAGGAGAAAGGGAGCATCCAGCCCTTTGCAAGTACTAAACATCATAACCAAGCCAAAAAAATATTTACTTCAAGTGGGTGCAGCTCTTCTGTGACAATGAATTTTTTTGCTGGTTGTAGTTTCAATGTCTTATTACAAGACTATAAAAAGTTGTTTCTGAAGGTTAGCCCATAGCACTGTAACTCTGTGGACAGCCTGTCAGCTAGTCTAAGTCAATGTAACTTCCCTGAACTACACAGAACTACTCGAATGTGTAGCAAGGAAAGCTGTGGAACCACCATTTGGTTTTCTTTTTTAGCAGTAAGGATGTAGCTACAATTTATTTAGAGCAACTTTCAAGTTTGGAGTGATTCATCACAAAATGAACATGCTTAAAGTCCTAAATGTGTTTTTTAAAAAGCTCTGATATTTTCTTTATAGACTAAGTGTAGAGCTGATGTTTGAGTAATCCCTTTTATTGCAGTAACTGTACACTATTGACAAACCAGCTTTCTGGGTATAGGAATCCATTCTCAGAGTCAACCCTTTCCTGACCTGCAGGGGAGTTTTGTGTATCCCTAAAGCACGACTGTCAATATTGCTGCATTAGTCCAATAAAAGAGATTGCTTGAAACTTGACTCTAAATTTTTCTCACTAGTAAAGGCAAGTAATTAAAAATATTGAGTTGTGTAACATGACACACTGTGTATTGTGATGTGCTGATAACCAATTCCTTCCAAAATTATTTGCTGTATTGCTTCCAATGTACACAGTGGATAAAAACAAGTAGGAAGTTTAAAAAAATACAAAAACAACAAAACTCAACCCTATTTCTAATTTCTGTGTGAGATTAGCCAGGCTGAATATGCAGATAAGGCAAAAGAGCAAAAAGTTCAACATCCTTTCTCCTTCCAGGAATAGATAAGTCAGATGACATTTTCAACAAGGCTTACAGGCAAAAATATGACTTATGCTACATAGTGGGTTGCTAACTGAGTCTTCCCTTTGAGAATTTCAAAACTACTCACATAGGAGGAAGCTACTCTATAGAAATAAAGGTATCAGAGCATGTGGTGCCTAAATGTCATGGGTTTGATTAGGACTCAATTGTAAATAAGACAGAGTTAGTACTAAGCATAGGAACTCTTATTGTGTTATGAGCCCTCCAGCACAGAGCCTGTCCTTTTGTTCTTGTGTTTGTAATATCCCAGATCGCTGTATTAGGAGCTGAAAGACCTTTATATTACCCTTTTGTCTTATGGACACTTGTAAAACTGAGAAAAATCTGCTGTTCTGTTTGACAGAGAATGGTCACCTTGATCCATTTACTTTATGTGGACTGGGTCACACATTGTGTTCCACTTAAGCTCAAACCTGGGTTTTCAGGGAAAGCTAGAGGAGGTTTTGCTTTCCATTAGCAAAACCCTAAGTCCCTTCACAGTGGTGTCAGCTCCCTTTTTGTGGGTCAGTGCAATAGCATTTCCATAGCTCTGGAAAGACTGCTGAGCAATGCCTGGAATATGTGCCATTCATTCCACTCTGGTGTCCCTCCTTATGGTCTTATGTAGAGGGCTGTTGCCATCACAAGATCCCCAGATATACCAGTTTGACCTGACAAGAGGATGGGAAGACACAGCCATCCTGTTAACACATACTCTGAGCTTCTTGTGTACACTGCCTGGGCATTGCCAACAACCTGGCTCCAGCAGGGAATCCTGCCCTGAGTCTTTGTTAAAAACTCTCTGAAACCAAAACCTGGAAAGGCTGTGTTTGATTGGACCTTTACTGCTCAGGCCATTTTCTTCCAAACTATGAAGGAAAAAACCTGCCTTGTTTTCTGCTGTTTTTTTTTGCTCACTGTACAGCAGTACTTGTCTTTAAAATGGAGCCCCTGACTGAAAATTTTTGGCACACAGTTTGTTTCTGTTGGCAGCAGTGCAGAAAAGGGAAAGCAGTAGTGAGGATCATCAGCATAAGTGCTCCATTGCAGTGGGTTTGTGATTAAAGTAGAACAAAATGTTTAGAGTCACCCTCTTGTTTTATTACGTATGACTTAATCTGTGTCCTTCCCCCTTCCCCATTTCTCCTAGAAGGTGAGAAAAGTGCACATCTTTTTTTTTACTAGCTTTATTTACTTGGGTGCTTCACGATACTAAGTAATGACAAATTCTTCTCTGCAGTAGCTTTTGCCTTCCCTCTTCTTTGAGCTCTTTAGACCTTTGAACTGCTGCCATTACAGCTGCCTCTGAGCCTGTCATATGGCTGTTGAATTGAGCTTTTGAGTGTGCCTCTGCAATGCTCTCATTCCTAACTGTTGTACTTTTAACAGTACCATTGTTTTGAATGGAATAGCACTTCTGTGCCAAAAATGGAGGTTGTTTCTCCACAGTACATTCTGGGCAGGAAAGCATTCAGTCTGCCTGCTCTCCAAGCCAGTCAAGAGCCGTGCAACCACATTAACACAGTATTGTGTCTGACTAAATAAACTGGATTTGCATTTGGGCAAAAGTTATCTTGAAGCACTTGACTGAGTCAGAGGCAGCTTGTCTCTTCTGAGAATGTGGAGGATAGAGAGATTTTAATCAGTGGGATGTAATTTAATGGTGATTTTTAAAGTATCATGATTATTATTTCAGTATACTTTTATCCCATCAGTGACTCTGATGGAATAAGCATTTCCCTGGGGTAGATGCTGTGCATTCACATTAGTCAGGGAACTTCAGTGTTAACAGACCTTAATCTTGCAGTTCTTTACATATATTTTTAACTTTTTTTTTTTTTAAAAAAAGCAATCAACTGTCTGTGTATCTTAATCAGATATGGGACTGTTTTGTAGATGGGGACATTTGGAGCTCACAGATACATAGACAGTAAGCTAGAGTCTGAATTAATGCAACAGCAGTGCATTATCTAGAGCCAAAAAGCACTCATAAAAGATAATTTTGTTGCAAAAGCGTATTTACAAATTTTCTTATTATTTAGGTAAAGCCTCTCATCATTATAACTAGGGCAAATTTTCTTGGGAAAATAGTAAACATGCGTCTTGAGAATAGTGAGTTAAATACACAGTGACAGTGCTGCAGCCAGCTATCAGTAGGACAAATTTCAGAAACAGAGCTAAGGGAAGCAGTTACTACCTTATGTTTTCTACAAATGCCACTTCAGAGATGAACAAGATGGCCTACTAGATTTGGCTTTTTTATTCTCTTGGAAGCAATGGTATTACATTAAAACTGAAAAAACAGAACAGTTAGCACTCAAGCTGGAGAACACATGATGAGTTTTAAAATAATGTTGAGGAAAGACAACGGAGAATAGAGTCTTTGTATTGTGTTACGCTTCTTTTTCAAGCAAAACTAAACACCAAAATATTAGAGCACAAGCACAAAACCTCATTGTCAGTAAAACTAATTAGTGTTCTGCTGCTTAATGCAAAAGCCTACATGATGTCTTGACCTTTTTTACACATTGTGTATAAGGTTGTGCAATAAAACAGAGGGAAGCACAGAATGCCTCCAGTTAGCCTTAGAGGTTTTCTTCCTTACGGAGTTCAATTGATCACAACAATACAGGCTATGTATGGAGCCCTTCTTTAAAGCTCTACTATTTCTTAGAGCTTGAGCCAGTGAATTAAAGCAGTCATGCTCACAAATAGTTTTCACTAAAGTTGCCATCCCCTTTGCTTTTAATCTTGCATTTTTAAAGTACACACATAACAAAGATTAAAAGATCTTAGAGAAGTAATTGCTTATGAGATGTTCCCACAAACTCTTCCTTCCTTGAGATTTTAAGCAACTGATCAATAGAGAGCTTTTTTTGAAACTGATAGGCAAATTAGTTTCATATTGGCCAGATCCTGCAGAAAAACTATGCTCAGTAATACTTGGCTACAGGCTAATACAGTATCTTCTCAGACGGTAAAAGAGGCTAAAAAACCCTGCTAGAATTTGTGAAGCAGAGTTTATTGCATTTCTTCTCTTTAAAACAGAAGTTTAAGTCAGAAGTCATTCTTAAAGCAGAACAAAGATCTTGGACCTCTTGCTGGTGGCATAGAATCCTTAACTTCCATTTGAAGTCACTATTGGATATGTAGATCCCTGATGTCTGTATATTTCCATTAAAAGCACCTAGAAAGATTTCAGTAAGCTTAGGTCAAGATTTGCATTAATATTTGGTGTTGACTTGAATGAGCATCTCTTGAAATCCTCGGCAAGATTCACAACCAAGCGCAAAACACCATTACTCCACTACTGTTTCAAAAAACCACTACTCTTAGTCTATGAAACACAAAACAAGTAAATGTGACTCAACTGAAAGTAGTGCCTAAAAGTGATTTTGAGGGACAGGAAAGAAGGAAAGCCAAGAACGTTTGAAAATTACTGATTTTTAGTCTTAAGCTTGAAGAGAGATTGGATACCTTGCAGAACTGTGAATGTGTTTCTTGTACTAATACAGAATTAGTTCCAAGGTTTTTACTGGTACAAGAAATCAGAAATGTTCTACAGAGACCAACTTTTCAAAATGGAGCTAGCAAATTGCCCATTTATTTGGGTAAGACACCTTAGAAAACCTGTCAGAAAGACCATAAGTTAGTCTGGGAAAAGCACATGAATTTCTCCTTGCTTGGGCTACCAAAACACTCCAGCTAATCTGTTTGCTGGTAGAAAGACGAGGTAGAAAGAAGACTGTTGCATAAATTGTAAAGATACAAAAAATTAAGGTCTGGTCACAATCCAGGGGAAGTTTTGCATTTTTATCATTCACACTTAGCAGCCAAATGTTGCTAGAGTCAAGCTGTTGGTGGGTACCACTTCTTATAGGTAGAGGTTAAGTCTGTGTCAGGATCCTGTTACCAAGTAAAGGAGAAGTAGTTCCCAGTGTTTGTTGTTAACAGTGTCCACTACTAATGCCAGTATTGTGTGTACAAGCTGTATTATTGTGTGAAGTGCAACGGTGCATTGCCTGAGATATGAGTCGACAGCAGTTCACGTGATCATTCATCATACAAATTCCACAAGTTCAATATGAAACATAAATGCTTTGCTTTGATGTCCAAATCCTTTAGCAAGGTGTTTTGGTTGCTATTACACTATTAAGGGCTGCAGGATGAAATTCCAGAGGTGATACTATAGTATTAGAAAAGTCAAAACTGAGGGACTGCTGTGAGTCAGAAAACATGCAGAGTCCCTGAATGCCTACTTTCATATGCTCACATATACTTCCCAGAATCTGCCTACCATGATTTGGGGCACAAAATGCAGTTGCATTAAGATAGGATAGGGATATGTAGGGAAACACAAGACATTAATACAGAGATAACACAAAGTGGGAGATGCAGAAGTGCTTTATGTGACTGCCTAGAAAAAAAATAGCTATCCAATTTCCAGAGTTAGACTTACTAATTCTATCCTGAGTAAAAAACATTCATTCTCCTCACCTTTTTTTATTTTGATGTTACTAAACTCTTTCATTTAGGGTTTCCTTACATGTCAGGATCTGATCATACAGAAGTGGGATCCAGATGTCAAACTGAAAGACCCAGATTTGAGAAAAGGGCTGGAGCTG
The DNA here is from genome assembly GCA_013401255.1 of Urocolius indicus. Lineage (NCBI taxonomy): Eukaryota > Metazoa > Chordata > Aves > Coliiformes > Coliidae > Urocolius > Urocolius indicus. Next base: position 6,373 of record WBNH01002608.1, on the reverse strand, counting down.
CTTTTTTATTGACTGACAAACACAACCACAGGCTTTTGCTTTCTCAGAATTAACCTCCCAGGTCAGAGAGTCTGAAATTGACCTCCACAGAAGATAATATTTTCAATTTTCTGATGTGGTGGGTTGAAATTAAACACTTGCTAATTACAAAGGTACTACAAGCCATGCCAAAACCCTTTTTTGTTGTCTGGAGAGTTATAACAATCCTTTTCTGGCAGTTAGTTTTAAGATCATTAAATGATCCTCATTTGCAATATATTTGCAGAAGATTACAGCCCATCTAAATTGACCCTGAAGGAAGACTTATTTCATTAATGGGCTGTCCTGTGCTAATGCATAAAGCTAGAAAAATATATCTATTAAATTCTTAATGTGTAAATGATGTTTCTGGCTTTCTTCTTAATTACAAAGCAAAATGAGCCTGAAGTGCACTTTGTCTAGGAAGAAATGATCAATTTAATCCATCTTCCAAGAGAAAACTTTTTCAGTGAGTTCCAAAATTCCAGCTATTCTCAGCGAAGGTTGGAGCCTTATTGCTTTGTTCAGAAACACAATAAAATGTGCCAACACAATTTATTTTTTCCCTAGATTCCAATGAACAGAGCTTTTTCACATCAGTTTAGTTTACTTTCTATCTGTTAAGTTTTTGAGGAAAAAGCTAATGCAAAACCTGGATGAGCAGTACTTTAGAAATGAATAATGCTATGAGGTTATGGGTTGATAGGGTATATGCAGAATATTAATACAGCCCATAGAAAGAGATTTACAGTACATATGTATTTGCAATGTACTCTCTTTACAGAACCACCTAACTATGCTCTAACTATCATCATAATATAATTCCTAGACAAAAAAGAAATCTACCTTATTAAGGTGAAGGTAAGGCTGTAAATACAAATCAATAATTTAGATGGGGAAAGAAAGGTAATAGGAGAGTGCAGTTTGGAGAGACAAGTAATGTCAGGAAATTAATTCTAAGTTAGTGTTACACTTGCAACAACCAAACAATGGAAAGTGTGGAGATGAGGGAGAGCATTGTAGGCAGTCTCCTGTCACTCTGAGGACCCCAGGGTCTGCAAGGGAGATATGTTTCAATGACAAGTATCCTAGCTAGCTGACATGTTTAATCTAAAATATGTCTGGTTTGGCCACAGCCCTTGATGGCTGAAGACCTTTTAAATCCTGTGTACTTTGGCATTTCACTTTCAGCTGGTGACATTTTAAACAGTGTCCAGTTTACACAGCAGAGTAACTGTATCGTAATGAGGGGTTTCAAATGTCTGCAGATGCAAGTAAATGGCAGTAAAATTTTCCAGTGCATGTCCTGAAGGAATTTAATTCCACCTTCTTTACATTTTTAAGATATTTGTGTAGTTGACCATTGTGCAATAAAGAAAAGACTGATCCTGTGTAAGGAAATATCTACTCTACCCATCTAAATATGCTCAGGAGCCAGGGAAAAATGACAAGCACCTTTTTAATGTAGAAGTGCTTCTTAGATAAGGCACCATTGGTGACTCCTCTTGTTCGTGTGAAGCTGCTATGTCAGAAGCCTCTTCCCTGAATTTGTCTGCAGGGACTGTCGATTCCTCTGATTCCAGAGGTTCAGCCATCGGGAATGAATACACAATATCTCCCACAGTTTCAAAGAACAGGCACCAGTGAATTAGTGAACATCAGTCATTATAGATACTGTGAAGGCAAGGGAGGTTACTAGTGTAACTGGGCTCAGATTTAGACTGGGGACTTAGTATTAGTTACTATGCTCAATCTCAAATGCAGAGCGTGATCCTTCCTTCCCAACAAATGTCTGGCCTCTCCACTACCTGATGTCTCCTCTTGTCCTTCACCTTGAAAATAAGCTTTCCTTCTTCTACATCAGTTCTTTCCCTCTGCAATGAGGTGTTTCCTTACCGTGTTCCTTCCTTCCTTCCAAGCTTACACTATCTTCCAAGTATTTCTTGTGGCCACCAACAATGTGGGCTGGAAGCAGCAACAGCAACAGCAGTAACCATAATGCCAGATAACCCACCTGGATATGTTCCTATGCGACCTGATCTAGGTGAACCTGCTTCTGCAGAGGGGTTGGACTAGATGATCTCTAAAGGTCCCTTCCAACCCTACCATTCTGATTCCTGATAATTTTTTCCTCTTTTTTTTATATGGCTTTTCCCACAGTTCTGGCACTGCAGAGCAACTGCATCACTTGAACATTCAAGTGACAGTTGTGTGTGTGTTTTGTGCACAAAAATGTCTATTCACCTCTGTTTTCTGTTAGCAAGTGAATGAGCGTGGCTCAGATATGTGTTCATATTTATGCTGGGTTGCAATTCAGCACTGACTGAACACACATGGTGTTGTAGGAATGCTGCTGTAGATGGGGTGGACTTGTGCTGTTCTGTCTAAGCTTCAGTTTCCCTTGTGGGCAATACCTTGTGGAGCTACGTCCTTGAGAAAATTAGAGATCTATGGGTCATAGATTTGCCAGGCTTTAATCCTTTCCATAAAAGCAGATATTTGAGGAATTTCTTCCTTCAGTCAAGTCTTTATGTGAAATAAAGCACCCTCAAAATATGATAAACCAAAACCTAAGTCCTACAACTTTAGAGAGAAAAATCCACTCCTGCTTTGAATTCAAGCCTCCTGAAGCCTCAATTTTATCTCCATTTTTTTACCTCACAAAATATTGCTATCTTGCCACATTATCAATTTGCTATTGAATACTTTATTTACAGGGAAGACGGGTAACTTGTTCTCAAAATTTTCTGTAATCTTCAAGACATTTTTTCTCTCACATTTTTTATTTCTTTAAAAATTATTTCTTTAAAAATCTTGGTACTTAAAAAGAATAACAGCAGGAGGAACATTCTTCTAAAACTTAAGGTATATTTAAATGAATAAATTTATTTCTCTCTGCTAGGAAAACAAAAGTGGTGAGAGAACATCTCCACAGTTTATGTCCTTGCTAGGTCAAATGAAGTCTGTCTGAAACTAAAGAAGTCCTGCTATGACCATGCCAGCGGAAATGAAAATTATACCACTCATACTAACAAGTTTATTTCCAAAGGGGCTGGAGGTATTAGAAGACTCTAAACAGATGCCTCTGAACTTAAAATACATTTAAATCCAAAGGCTTGATCTTGTAATTCATTTAGCCAGCATAGAAACTCTGAAGAGAATGTGGGGCACAGCACAGCATTACTCAGCATCAACAAACTTCAAGGAGCATAAAGACAAGTAATTTAATTTTAAAAAATCCCATTCACACTCATTTTTCACATTCGTTTCTGTCAGGACCATAGTGGCAAACGTCAAGGAAAACATTCTCCAATTTATAGCTTAATCTCCTGCAAGAAAAATATCCATCTGCTATAAAAGGAAAGTGCACACATAACCCACATCAAAAGGATATCATTCATACTTTAGTTTCAGTTTTTATTCACATTAACTTGGACTTGCGGCACGTTAGTCTGTAAACAGCCAATTGAACAAGTGAAGCTTACTACTGACTGTTTTAGTAACACATATTTGAACCGACAGTTTTAACATGCCTCGTGTTAATGCAGCTTGTATTTCATTAAGAACTACCAAATCTCAGCTGTTATGTGAGAATTGACAGCTGTATTTTTCTAGTATTAGCTAATGTGCAAGGGGAGAGCAGTGCAGGGACTCTAATGTGCAGTGGAGAAGGCTGAATTTTCTTGAGCCTCTGGTGCAAGTTGGGTTTGCAATCCTGTTGCTTTGAAAAAGTGTTTGGTACCACAAAGTGACTGCTGTATGCTACGTTAATGGAACAGAGGCTCCTGCTTCTTTCTTTCTCTAAACATTTTTTGTTGTTAGAGCGTGATGATACAAATCCTCTCTCTCATACTGATCCCCTCCCAGATGATATTTAGCAGAAGCAAGTCTGATGCTATGAAGCTCTTTGTAGGGTTGTGGTACTTGTGTGTAAAGCTCTGACAGAAATGACAGCAGCAAATAGAGAAGGTTACAGATTGAGCCCATTGTTTTAAATATTATTAAGCAGAGTAGATCTAAGGGTCTCATCAAAGATTGACGGAAGTTGTATAAAAAAAGTCTTTTAACAGGGAATGTTAATAAAGAGATATGGCTCACAGTTTGAGAGTAAGTAGTTAAACTGAGTCTAAAAGTAAGTCTCTGAGGCAATGGAAAGATCTTACATTGGGATTTCTGACCCTCCTTTCCTACCTGCCTGAGCTGCTCTCTCATTGTCTGTGCTGGAGGGACAGCCCATCTTATGGCAGAACAGCTTCTGCACTGCTGTAGTTTACAGCCTCACATATGAAAATAAATGGGCACATATTCCAATTGGTTTGGTTTATAAGTTGAAGCACTTGAAAAGTTGCTTCTGAAGCAGCTGAACAGTCTGAACAATAGGGTAGGTTATTTGTGAGACACGAGCAGAGATGGCAGGATGTAGCAAGTAAAAATGAAGATAACTTGTTGCTTGATTTTATTCTGATTTAGGAATTTCAAAGGACATCACCTGAGCACCAGGTTTCCATGGAAGGTCAGCAGGTGTTGACTGCCCTCTTCTTCTGTAGTTGATAAATTCTTCCTTAATAAGTACTTTTGAATTAAAAAAATCAGCATTTGTGGCTTGAAGAATCCCTGTTTCAGAAGTGCTGGTGTCTTTTCAATGGGACAATCATTAGGGAACCAACTCTTGATATTCTCTAAGAACTGAGCACCTCACTGGTACCAGTGCCTTTGAAAATATCTTAAGTTGTGAAGCAGTGACAGGGGCTTCAAAAGTTCCTTGCTGCTCCTATTGTAATCCTGTCCAGGTCAATGCAATTAGTTTAGCTTAGTTTGATCTAAAAATCCAATGAATATCTTTATGCTCTCAAATTTTCTCTCTGCCATAATTGTTATGTACTGAAATAAAAACTACTTGTAGACGCTGCTAGGAAAGATGATAGTCTTGTTGCTAGTGAGAAGCAATGGGGAAGAGGGGTGGTAGCTGTGCAGGCAGTTGAGACTAATATTTAAGAAGAAAGTAAATCCAGGTGCAAACAAACACAGACAGGAGTCTGACTTTCTGCTGTAGCAAATAGTGGTGGGAACTAAGAGCTATACTGCATCCTGCCCCAACAAATAGGGAAAGAACAGGTGTATCTCTTTGCTGCTTCTATAAAGTAATAATGAATCATTAGCAACACCTGTACTTAATCTTTAACTTCACACGTTGTTAACCTGCTAAGGCAATTAAGAGACAATCCTGCTTCTGGAAAAGTCCCTTGATCAGGCTCTCCTCACACACAGGCAAAACTTCTTACATTACTTTCTTTTACTTTTATTGTGTTGTGGTTTTGTTTGTTTGTTTTCCCCAGTGGAAACTTAAGTGCTTGAAGCACTTTTTTTTTTTTTTTTTTTTCCCTGCAAAATAAAATGAAGGGTAATTACAGGAGACTTTGATATGTTGTTATCATCTCAGTGTGGTTAACTATGGTTATTTCTCTCCCACAATTTGAGACTGACCTGTACAAGTTACACCAGGAGAAAACTACTGGGTCTGCTCTTTGCTTGTATTGTAACATTAAGAGAGCCATCAATGCAAAGCTGCAGTGAAGACATAACTTTAGACAGCCGTGTAATTTCCTTTTCATGTTGGTCCCTGACAAGAGACAATATGTTATAGTTCCAGGAATGGATAACAGAGGGAAGAAGGGAAAGTACAACAGTTTTATTTTGAAATCTGTACAATCCTGCTTTGTTTTAAAAGTAGCCTTTTGGAGTTAGCTTGGTACTGTGCTTGATAAATTATACTATTTCTCCAGATTTTCTATCAATTAAGTGACTAGTCCTCAGTGTTTCAAGACATCTGATCTGTTTTCCTGGAGGATTATTATTAATAAATGTGAGCACACAAAAGCAGTTGAGCATTTGTGTTTTACCTTACTTGTATTCTCATTTATAAGATATGTTATGCTAAGTTCTTTGCTGCTTATTTATCCTCTCTAACTTCAGTGATGACTTTCTCACTGCTGTTTAAGGAAAATGGATCTATCTGTTATAGTCCAAACTGTTGCATTCAAAACAATAAGGGTACTGTGCACATTCATTAAATTAATAACTTGCAGATTGTCTTGTGAAATTGGCTCTTACGTTTGTTTAGGGAATTTTTCAGTTGTGCCTGTGTTGGATGAGAGTATAAATATGTAATTTATTTCTTGAACAAACAAGTGATAAGAGATAACATACATCCAGTTTTGAACGTTGGTTGAAAAGTTCATCTTGTAGAGTTAACAGAGAATGATATCCTGTCTATATTGTACTGTACTTCACATTTACCCGTTAAATACCTCACTAGACTTTATTTCTGCCATCTGATTTCTTTTTTTTTTTAATT